>MINK01174647.1:13760-25002 GCA_001735545.1 Phormia regina
AGCTCGTATATATGATAAAATAACTTCATATATATAATAATATATAATTATATTTATGATAACATGGAATTATATATATGATAAAATGGGATAATATATATGAAGAAATTAGTTAATATATATGTGTTTAATAAGTGATAAAAAACTTGGTGAAATTGAAAGCAATATTTAAGAAAAGGTTATAAACTTTAATAAAAGTCATGAGTAAAGTTATAAACTTTACTAATAAATTTTAAAATGGAATCATTATATACTTCTTGCAATTTGCAACCTAGAATCATATATTACAATCATAGTATGTTGCCTTTAGTTTATGGTCACCTTAACCATATTTTTTCTTTGCGTGTAGTTATTTTCTACTTCATTAAAAAATATTGTTTTGTATAAAATAGAGAAAAAAGCTGAAAAATTTTTATTTAGAATTCTGGTTTTTAATACAATTTTATTACATTTTTCAGTTTTTTTTTTCTTTTTTTATTTATTTGTTAAAGTCGTGGCAACGAATTAATTCTTATTTTTATATGATTTTTGTTTTTCATTTATTATAACCATGAACTATGTAATTCATTCATTCATTTCTTTTTTTTCCTATAAACATATATATGAATTAATAATATATTCCAGTAGCTGGACCAAAAAGCATTTAAACATTAACAAGGTACAGAAAAATATTTTTGTTGTTTTTTTTATAAAAAAAATATTTCTTTTTAATAAAAAAAAGAAAAAAAAAAATAATTTCTTTTGTTATTAAAAATTAAATAAAAAATCATTCATTGAAGGCCTCACGTAATAATAACCGCCATATCAGTTTTAATGACACGTCCGTCCCAAATGTTTTTTTTTCTCTTCTCCTCTCCCTTGAGCTGTTTAAATTTATATTCATATAAGGCCAATTTATTTGTATATGTATTGTATGTTTATTTGTAATGTTAATACAAGGAATAAGTTAATTTGAAGTGCAGATGTGTGTCAAAAGGTCAATTTATAGTTTCTTTTTTATTATATTTTTATTATTACTTTCTATTCAGGTCCTTGTTTTTTTATTATTTTATTATTTTTTTTAACGTATGTGTGTGTGTGCATTTTTTTATTATTGTCTTTTAGTAAAAAATCATTTCATTGAGATTTGTTTTAGGAAACATTTAATATCTTCCTTTTGTTTGGCAACGTTCTACGATAACGTTACACATCATTTGTGTAACACGATTTCCTGTGCGTTCTATACGTTTGTCAAATTATATTGATGCATGTTTTTTAACACATTTTCTAATGGTCTATTATTAATGTTAACACGGAAGTTAATTTGATATTGGGCTCGAAAGGACAATTTCACGTTTTCTGTTTTTTTTTTTTTTACTTTGATTTTTTTTATAGACATCTGTAGAATAACAAAAAAAAAAATTCATTGATAGAAAAATAATAACNNNNTTTTCAAAACAAAATTAATTTAATTTTTAAAATTTGAAAATTTTATAAAAAATATTTTTTATTAAACAATGTATTTAAAATAAAAATGTTTACAATTATTTGTTACAATTTTATCAATTTTTAATTTCAATATCTTTTACTTGAAAAACAATTTATTGGCTTTCTGTTAGTTTTCTTATGGCATCAATTAATAAATTAATCAAATATAAGGATAAATAAGTGATAAATTGAGCAATAAAATATGAAATTTAGCAAAGATAAAAAATATTCTAATTACTTTTTTAATTGTATTAATTATTCCATTAATAAACATTTAATTTTTTAATAAATTTTGCTAAACATTAAACAATATATCAGCTACCAATTATATTTGTTATTCTATTAATAAATAAATTTATTTTATTTCTATATATTTATAGAAAATTTTTAATTTTTCTTTATATTTTTTAAGAACTGTCAATTTATTTACAATATATTAAAAAATAATATAATTAAATTCCAATACAAACTTAGTTTCGAATTACTTTGATTAAAAAGTAATTCGAAATATTTTTTTATGTGCCGATTGAATTTCAATTAAAAAAGTAATTAAAAATATTAATTGTAATTGAAATATTAATTTAGATTTTTCTACACAGAAAAAAATATTAGCGTTTTTTTCAATTAACACATTTGTTTAAATTTTTATTAAAACGAGAGTACACCTTAGGCGCTTCGCTGCCCCTATTAATTTGAATAAAAATAATAAAAAATTCCAACTTGTACTAACAAAATTTATTTCATTCCAAAAGGTCCAGTTTATATTTTTATAAAAAAAATAACAACAATGAGACAATGTTTTGGATGAGGGAGTTGTATATACATGTGATAATATACAGTTAAATAACAATATATTTTACTAAAAATGAAACAATTTGAATTATTTTTCTTATTGTATCAATTAAGAAATTAATCAAATTTTAATAACTTTTTAATAAGATAAATTTCAATTAAATATTCAATTAAATGAATATTTATTACAAAAGATCTCGGGGAGAACTTAAATACTACGACACGAGGTTATTCAATCACTTCGGATACACGGTATTAATAACTACTAAGCTTCTTATCTTCTTTTTTTAATTGATTTCAGTTCTCGCAATAAATCGCGAATTGCAAAATGAAGGAGGTTACGAAATATATTAAAGAATCTAATCTAGGAAATTGCTTGTGTGATCTTATTCAAAAAAATATCAAAAGATTCTAATTAAAATCATCTTCAAGACGTTTTTACATTACTTTTTAATATGGTTTTGAAGATATTAATACCATTTTCTGGGAAAAAAATAAATTTTAAACAAAATTAAAAAAAAAAAAAACATCATAGAAAATCGAATGTGGTTGCACTATATAATGAAGCATATCTCGCACTATATAATGAATGATATTATTCAAAAATATATCAAAAAAATCGTATTAAAATTATACTTAAGATCTTCTTATAATACTTTTTAATACAAACAACAATTATGGAGATATTAAGTTCTTTGTCTGAGTTTTAAACAAAATTGCAAAAATTTAAAAAAATCATAAAAATTTTAAAATATCAAGAATTCAAATTTTTATTCCTTAATAATTATAAATTTGTTGCCAATAAAATATGACCCATATCGTTAAAATCAATGTATAAGTTTTGATTTTTTTACCAACTAATTAAAATCAAATATTAATTAGTTAATATAAGCAATTTCGTAATTGATTTTGACTTTTTCTGTGTAACTTTTAAATAAGTATTTTGACGAATTTGTGCATTGATTTTAATGAAGCGAGTTTTATTTTATTGGCAATAAATTTATCTTTATGATTAAAAATTTATTTTTTTTTTAACTTTCAAATTTTTATGATTTTTTGAAAAAAAAAAATCTGAAGTTTGTATGAAATTGAAATTTTTTTCTGAAAAGACTTAATACAAAGAGTAACAAGAGACGAAAGTGCTTGTCAAAAACTTAAGTCGGTTGTCAAAAACTTAACTCATGCAACAACAAAATACATGTAATCAAATATATTTTGTTGTTGCCAAAAGAAAATAAAAACACATTTTTGTAAACAAAACAAACATTTAGTTTAATTGTCAATACAGAATTTCGTCTCTATATATTACTCTATGACTTAATAGTTTGAAAAATTTTCTAAGCAAAAAGAAGTTCTAGACTCTAAAAATTGAGAGTCCTTTGATGCAATATGGTCTAAACAAGATTTCAGTACATAAAAAATAGTATTGACTTTTAACCTCTAAATAAAATTTTAAAATTGGGAATATAGATCTGTAAAAATATACCAGCAATTAATTATAAATTCTAATAACTAAAAATATTTTTCAACATAAAATCTCCTATACATACTTAAGTACCTATGTGTGTGAGTTAACAACAATACCTATAGGTTAATTGTTTTTTTACATCTTCAGGTAATTGCAATTGATAATAATAACAATAATGAATTGTGTCTGCATACTTTCAATACTCATTACCACCTTTCATTACCTATTAAGTGCCAATTGCAATTAACAATATTTTAGCAATATTTCGGTTTTTGTTTTTGCATATTCAATGCAGGGTAATTATAAAGAACAACGACCCTAAGTCAACTTAAAGGTTTACACTTGAATGGCTCCCAGTAGCAGCAAAACAATTAAAAATGTACAAAAACAAAAAACGAAAAAATATGCTGAAAAAAAGGAAACCAAAATAACACAACAAAAACAATTTTTATTTTTTGCTAAAATAAAAACCTAAAAATAAACTACAAACAATAGACTTTGTAAAACGATCAATAATTATGAAAATACAATATTTTAAAATTTTCTACTTTTTTTTCAAAGACTACTTATGACTGTCTGTCCATTACTTTTGTCTATATGAAGAATAATGAAAATAAAAACATTTCTATTGTGTTTTAAACCAATACAATACCAAACAATATGCAAAAATATTCAATTTACAATACATTTTTTGTTTTTGTTTTATTTTATTTTTGGTATGAAATTTTGAAATGAAAATTCCAAAACAAGACAATATTTTGAATGGGTTTTTGTGAAATGAATATATGTATGTATATTTGCATATGTATATGTAGGTTTGTTTATGTGTATGTAAATAAGTAAAAACAAAAGGACTAAAATATAAAACAGAAATTAAACACACAAATATAAAAACAAAGTAAATACATATGTATGTATGTAAACATGTATGTTTGTATGTATATGTTAATGTACTACCAAAATATGCAATCGAAATTTACAGCAAAATATATAGCATTATACAGCATATTGAAAATATATACATACATATATGTATATATATATACATATATGTATGTACATATTTACATACAAAATGATGAATGCAAGCGTATACTTTTAGTATGTAATTTACATACAAAAATACATTCATTTGCGTTCATAATGTAACCAACAATTATAATCCCTAAAATTCCTAAAGAAAATTTATTTTAACTGACAAATTTCCCATTAAATAATTTAATAGCACAAAGCATTCACAAATTATTATAATAATTTCTAAGGAAAATTCAAATACCAAAATGATTCATTCAATTGAAAATTATTTTCATAAAAATTTTTATAAAAATGAAAATCAGAAAAATTTTCCAATTAAAAAATTTATTAAATTAAACAAGTAGATCGTTAAATAAAAATTTTATATTTTTTTTTCATTTCTCTTATTTAATTTTTGCTTGAATATATTGCTTTAATTTTAATGTAAAATTAAATACCTCAGCCCTAAGACAAAACGAGAGAAAAAGTTATTGTCGGTCTAGCCCGACCATATGATGCCCAACACTATTGCCTATAAGTACCAAAATTAGGGAAGGAGCCAACTATGCCTCTATAATTGTATTAAGTGAAAAATAAAAAATACTTATACAGAATATTACGTCGATACTGAAATTCATATGTATTTATGCACTTTTCAGTAATGGCCGATATTTGGTCTTATATGGAAGCTATTGTCAATTATGGACCAATCTTCAAAACATAAAAAACTACTTAATTTGCTTGGACTTTCTTTGATGACAATGTTTGCCGAAAAAAGAACAAAATATTGGAGCAATAGCTCCAAATTTAAAGTGGCAAACATTTTAAATAATGTCAATACAACCAACAGATTAAGTTTCTATCTGAAGTCCAAGAAGAATTAATTGCTGTAAAAAATTTAACATATAATTGTGGACTCTGCCTTTTTTCGACTGAGATCGGATTTTTTAGTTAAAATAAAGTTAAAATAAAGGAATGTCTATTTATAAGAAAAATAAATCAAACTTACTATCGCTGCTCAAAAACAGAAAATACCACTACTACATAAGCACATTTATTTACTGAAATACTATGTAAAACATTTTAAAACAAAACATTTATTTTTACCCAAATAATGTTTAGAAACATTTGAATTTCTTATAAACTAAACTTTTTATGTTTACAAAAACGTTGATTAATTAGCAGAGATACAGCAAAACTGTTTAATACTACATAAGAAATATGTAGATATTTTTTAATTTATTTTGTTTTTTTGCAAATAAAAAATTTGTATGCAATTTAAAAATTAAACAAACAGGATAAACTAATATTTTAGGAATATTTTATTAATAAAGCAACTAGATAAATTACAAATCTAAAAAATTAGCAAAAAAACAATGAGGAATAGAATAATAATAATATGTTTAATTCGTTTTAGCGTCACATATTCTCATGAATAAAACGTTTAAAGATATGTAAAAAAGGGTCTGCTATCTATAATTAAAATATTAAGCAAATTAATCAAAATCATCTTGATTCAACAGCATTTTTTCATAAGATGTTTCTATGTATTGTGGCTTGTTTTTTATTAAAATTTCTAGAAACCTAAAATTTTGAATACGACACAAATTTAGGTAAATTTTTATATTTATATTGTAATCTATATCACCTTCATAATAATCCTATTTACTTGTAAATGGTAGTCTTTAAGTTCAATATTTGATAACTTGCTTTATTTATTAATAAATAAGAGATTTACTGCTTTTTGGGGATTTTTTAATAATAAAATTTTTCTAGTTTTCATTATTTTTAAAATAAAATTTTGACAACTTCTACTCGTCTCATATAAGTAATTTTACACACAATATATATTAATTACTATAAACTTGTTTATCAACAAACAAATTATTATACTTTGAATGTATTTTTGCAGGCGAAAGTATGTAATTAATACAGATAAAAATGTCATGCTTAAGTTTACACATTTTTAGTAATTTTACATAAAAAGTTACTTATTTAATAGTAGTAATCTTACATTCACTTTTTAGAGTGTATATATGGAACTACAAATTCTCAGCTTGAGACAGATAACACGATTGTGGGTTATGTACACTTAACAAAACAATAGTGATGGTAGCATAATCAATAAGAGCTACAACTGCATAAAGAAGAACTTAAAAAACCATAGCGCTGATGATCCTAAGTCATCAAAAATGTTTAGAAATCCAACAACGAGCGATATCTATAAAGCAATCAACAAAAGAAATGTTTGGTATTTTAACCAATACGATCCTGGTTTCCTTGTTTTGCAAAAACAAGTAGCTCAAAATGATGCACTTTATTTCCGTCCCCATATTAATTTGTATTCTAAAGTAGCATAAAACAATAACTATAAAAGGAACAATAACGATGATATTTCTACCGATAAACTTATGCAAATATAACGAGAGAGGTAAAGAGAATATAAATTTTAGTATTCTCTCTCCTCCCTCTCATATAGGAGAAAAAAATATGGTTCCGTTGACCATAAACTAAGAGCAACATATTAGGATTGTAATATGTAATTTAACCTCAGAATTGCAACAAGAAAATTGAATGAATTTAAAAGTTTTTAGAATTTATTATTCATTTTTTTTAAATTTTTTAATCCCAAAATAAAATAATGTTATCCTTAGATCTAACACAAAGTTTGGTCACATCAAGCATTTGATGGTTATGAAAAATATAAATCTGCACAAAATCATATTCGTAGTCTTGTGTGTTTGCAATCAGTCAGTCTGTAGTAGTGGCATTTAAAACAGTTTTTAAATACAACCAACCATGCAGCAACTGCAACGAAAAAAAAGTAATTAAATATTAACATTTTCAGCATGAATAATTTTTAATAAAAATATAACGTTTTTGTGACTCAAATATTTACAATTGAATATAAAAAAATTTAATTCAAAAAATATACAAAAGACAACTTTTTAAACTGGGATATTGTGAAAGGAAAAATGTTTATGGGAATTTATAAATTTTTAGAAAATTCCAAATGGTGAATAAGTTTTAAATATTTTTATTAAATTGTTTAAATTTTATTTATTTATTTATTTATTTATTTATTTATTTATTTATTTATTTATTTATTTATTTATTTATTTATTTCTCAAATCAAAAATAAGTAATGATCATCATTATGATCATCACATTAATGATGATCAGTAGCTAAAACAAAAACATATAACATTTCAAGTTTTCTTTTAATTTTTTATCATTTCGGTATTTTTTTTTTTTTAATATTTTACTTTTACCCATTTAGTGATCCTAATTGAAAGCGATCATGTGGAAATGTCGAGAGAATTTTTATTCCTTGTGTTGGCTGCTTTGTGCCGCATTTTCAAACGAAAATTTTTAACCAGCCAGCGCAATCATACAATCGACTGAATGACTGGCTGACTAACTGGCTGTTACTACTTGGGAAACCAGGTTTTCTGCTTGAATATTTAATAATATTTGCTTTTAAAACTAAGACTTTAGAAAAAAAAAATATTCACAGATAATTGTTATTTAAGGAAGAATACAAAAACAAAGAATGCATCGTTTTTTATTAATAAGTTTCATTATTTTTTTTTTTGTTTTTATATTCAGGTATCATCATCCTGGTAAAATGTGGCTACAACAAACTCAAAGCGAGCGATATGGTGCGAATGGCATCAATTTCATTTGAGTATCACTTTGCATTATGTTCCATTTTATTGATGAACGCATCAATAAATTCACTTTGTGATATGAAGAAAATTCATATAAAAAATATATATAGTTTTTTTTATTGGAAATTAAAACGAAAGCTGTATTTATTTAAGTTTAAGTTTTTTTTTAAAGGCATTTGAATGAGTAATGTACATATTCGTATTATTTATTTATTTATTAATAACGACTAAAGTTTTGTTTAAATGCGTAAAATTTGTTATATGAGACATTTTAAGGAAATGATTTACGAGTAACAAACACACACATACACAAAGCAGCAGCAGCAGTTAAAGGCAAAAAGTAAAGTTTTTTTTAATAACTCAAAAATTTACATTTATCTTTTTGTAATAAGAAATATACGACTGACTTATGAGGTTCATCAAATTAAGAACTACAGTTTATTTCCGGGATTTCATAATACTCTTACGCTACTTTATGGCATTTTAAATGTTTAAAACATTTTAAAATTGAAATGTTTTGTTTTTATTTTTTTTAATTTTACATTCACTCGATGATTACTACGAATTTTAAAAAAAAAAGTTATTTCAATTTATTAATTTTTACAAAATGCGCTGAAAACTTTTCAGACCATAAACAGAAAAATTGAAAATTTTAGAAAAAAATAATGTTAATATTTGGAACTAAATAAAATTTATACAAATAAAGCAATTCCAATGAAATTTTCACTTAATATAAATAAATTGGATTTAAAATCAGGGATTTAGAAAAACTCCCACTTTTTCATATTAAAATACCCAAAATCCCAGTTTAGAGAAAACTTGTTTCAAAAAACTGTCTTTCTGTAAATTAAATGATCATCTAGCTGTTGAAAAAGGTGTGGCTCATTAAATATTTTTTGTGTTTTTAACCAACATATACCCAGCAAAAAACGTTTAAGTTCTTCAAAAAAAGAACATTTTCACAACTTCAAAAGTAGAACGTTTTCGGAAGTTCTTAATAATTATTTCCAAAAAAGTGAAAAATAAATGAATTTTTAGCGGAAAANNTCCTTCCAATGACAACACAATGTTAAAATCATAGCTTTTTCAGTTCTTTTCTTGCTGGGATATGGGTATACAGTCCACATACATATTTTTGTTCATACCCAACACAAATTGAAAATTTGTTAGAAAATTTACAGAGTTTGAATATAGCTGGGGGAGAAACTATGGCCGGCAGAGTTTTCTTTTACATTTACATTAAGATTTCTGTTAAAATCATAACAAAAAAATCTGTACGCCAAAACAAAAGAAAATTAAAAGCGAAATACTTTGGAAAATAACCCCAAAAAAATTCTAAATTATTTAAAAGTTTTTATTTCAGATTAGTATAACTCTTTATAGAATACATATATTAATATAATACATAAAGTAATATTATTTAGAATTTTGTAAAAAAATCTAGTAATTGCACAGAAAATAATTATGTCTAATTCTTTTTCTATTAAATCAGTTTTGGGTCAAATTTAAAATTGTAGAAAACAATTTATTTGATTTTAATATTTTGATTTATTGACTGTAAATAGCAAAGAATAATAAGAATGGCAAGCTTGTCAAAAAAATCTAACTCTGCTGTCAAAAAGAAACTTAACTTTAAGATTGTGTTAGTAAAATCTTATTTAAACGTATTAGTATAGAAATCACTTTCACCACACATCATAATCATACATAGTTGCACAAAAGAGTTGCACACTTAATATAATTCATCAGAATTTTTATCGCAGATCTTATTTTTTTCATGTAATTTTTTGGCTTTTTGTTGATGAATATGATAAAAATTTAAAATTGTTTTAAATTCTGTTTTATTTTTAATGCGTAAAGTAGCAACTTTGTTTATAGAACTAAATTATCTTGTATGGCTTAAAAGATATTTAACTTCAAAAAAATTCTCATTTTTGGCCTTGAAGGGAGTCAACTTTGGCCCACTGTAATAGCACCCATGCTGCAGCTACAAATTCCATCTAAAACCCTAACTCCACCTCTATCTATGTTCCAAGTTTCATCTAAAAAGGTTCAGTGATTTCAAAGTTCTAGACTTATTACAATATGAAGCAAGAAATTTTTACATTCAAGTAAAAAACGAACTTAAGAATCTTACCCTCAAACCCTATGACCCCTTAGAGGCCTGAGCTGCTGCTAAGTGAAATTTTATTTAAATATCTTAAGGCGTTAGGAAATTATATAATTATTTCCAAAAAATATCGCTCGTAAGAATAGCTTTTTTACAATTTTTTCTTTGACATACCTCGCGGTACTGCCAAATTGTTTTTGTATTTCTATGTAAATTTTTTCGTGAGTATATTACTCTTAGTCTCCTTTATTTTCTCATTTTCTGTTCATAGCATTTTGACATTATGTACAGTAGTTTTACACTAACAAAATTACGGACAAAAATATAGATAAAAAATCGCTATAATAAAAATAGTGTCCGCATACAGAGATTAAAAGCACTTTTCTCCCTGTCCCCCACAAAAAAATCCAAAAATATCCCCAAAACACACCAAATAATAAATAACATTTGCTGCCACACATTTTAACTTTTAAGAACTAATAAAAACTTTAATGCTAAATCTATTTACACTCAGAGAAAAATCGACTAAATACGCGCATCTGCATCTGCGTGTTTAAATCATTAACAAGAAATAATACCAATTGGCTTCAAATTGACACCACTTCATTTATTTTTTTTTCTGTCCAAAGAAAATGTCCTTTAAAAATAAGGATTAATTCTATATAAATAAAAATCAATTGTCGTTCGTTGGTAATTGCATCAGTTGAGAACGGCTAGACC
>MINK01174648.1:3992-14400 GCA_001735545.1 Phormia regina
GACCAGCAAACAAAAAATTACTTTTCATTTAATTAATATTACAGCCCTTAATAGAAAGGTGATATGACTATTACGTGGGATATCTTCCATGAATATGCCTGGCATTTTAACAACTTATTTCTCAGTATCTTCTAGATAGTTTATTCATGGTTATTTAACTAAAATCGTGTAGACGAGGTTCAGATATCAAAAAATCCTTCTTTTATCTTTTTAACATATTTAGTCTAATTGTGTGACTTATTAGGTCTCAGATTCAACTCGCCATTCATGCGATATTTCTTTTAATAGAGATTTTGTGGTTGCTACCTTTCTAATAATAAAAAAAAAAACATTTTTCGAAATAAATTAAAAACTAAAAGAATTTCTTTTGCCTTTGAATATATTTAAAAATTATGAATTTATATCCAAAATTTCTCATCACTGTATCTTTTGTATTAACTTTTAATATACACGTGCATATTCACATGTATATATATACATATATTTGTATCTGTATAAATATTGTTTATGTATTTGTTATTATCTCTATAGGTGTTGCGTATACGCCTCTTTGTCTTTAGGAAGAAAAAAATAATACGTTTCATTTTGTTTGCAGACATATTGGTTGAATGAGCATTCAGCTCGTGTATGTAGGTGGGTATAATCAATTCCATACGATTAAATGTTTATACATAGACACATATCTATACATATGTATAAATATAAATATGCATATGTGCATTACTTATAGTAAAAAATATTTAATTTTTGTAATATTTTTTTTTTATTTATTATATATTTTTTTTTTTCATATTTGTTGTCATTGTTAATTTTACTCCATTTAATTATTACGAAACAAATTTGGTGGCCTACAGCAAAATCACAGAGTATACACTTTTTTGTAATAGATTCGTTCGAAATCTTATTACTACCAAATTTTCTGAATGAACTTAAAAAACATACCCCCTTACTTCCTAAATCAATTCACCACACTTTGAAAAAATTTCCATACAAATTTTTGAAAAACAATTTATATGAAAAAAAATTTTAAAAGTGAGGGGAAGTGTTTTACAAAATAATTCCCATAATTTTTTATCAATTGTTTTTATTAACTGAAAAAATTTTAATACTAATTTTTGTACTATAGGGCTTTTAATTGCCAATGCGGCCCTAATTCATTTTGTATATCAAATGCAACATGTTACACAATACATGTAAATGCAAATTTGTGCATTAATTTGTTAATAATGACTGTGTATTTTATAACATGTTTTTTCTGCTATGAATTTTCAAATAAAGACTTAAATGCGCTTTAAGTAATGTTAATGTAAAGTTAAATAATAATTCAGAAAACAACAATTGTTTATTGCTTATTTGTTTTCAAACAGAACAAAAAACATTGAGTTTCACAACTTGCATGGCAGTTGAATTTATCAGTTAATAAAAGACGATTGATTTGACGTTAATTATTATTTAAATCTTTTAAGAAAGGAGTGCGATCGAAAAAATTTTTTACATATATATAAAACACAATATCTTGGAAACAGTTGATCACAGAGTTTTTTATTAATGTTACGTTACAAATCAAAGAAAAATATTATCCTTATTCTTCTGACAAATACTTAGGAACTTGTAGGCATTTTTCGGCAACCCTTCCATTTGAGATTTAATAGCATTTTTTTTTTTTTTTTTTTTTTTTTTTTTTTTTTTTTTTTGAGCAGTCTGCCAATCTTCTTTTAAAATTTTTGACATTTTGGGACACCTCCTTAGTCCTCTTCAATTCTCTTTTCACTCAAGTTCAGTATCTATTCACTGGTCTCAGATCTGGATAATTTGGAGAATTGATGTCTCTTGGTACAAATACTATGCAATTGTTTTGTTACCACTTCAGAGTGTTCTTAGGTAGTTACATGATGCCAAATCACATCAAAATATGGAAACTTATTGTGCAGTCTTATCAATGGAGAAATATTTGTTTGCAAACATTCTTTGTTATAGTTTTTGGTACTTATAAAGCCCACTGTAACAAGTAACTTCCTTCTTTTGCTGCAACTGTGCCCTATTCTTGACTCTAAATTATTATGCAGGATTCCAATATGGAACTTTTTGGACTTTATATGTTTTCAGCTCCATATTAGCACTAACTTTTCGCACCAATTATTCTGAGCACTGAGCCAATCGGACTGCTTTTCTACCAGATGTGTTTAGTATTTTTTACAATATCTTTATATTTTCTTGACCTTTCAAATATCATATGAACCTTTTTTCTCTCCGAACTATGTTCATATCAAAGTCGAATTCCCCTGATTCAATTTTATAACATTGAAAAGAGTTTGACCGCAAACATTTAATTCTTCATCCAACCATTTGTAGAACCAAGTCGGGTTTTTTTTTAATTGTTTAATAATTTATAGCACATAAATTTTTTTCGCCGCTCATTTTGGTCAAACTCACAAAAAATTTTGGAGATAACTAGATAAAAAGAATATAATGAAATAAAATATTGTTTCAGAAAAATTTATGAGACAAAACGTGTGTTAGGATTTTTTTCGATCGCACTCCTTAAAATATATCAAATAATATTTTTTATGTAATTAATTACAATGACACTGTTTGGCAAAAAAAAATCCTCCCTTCCACGATGGATTTTGATGTGTTTAACATAGTTTTTTAGTTTTTCCCACAATAAGACAAGAATTTTAATTTAAAGCGATTTTACAGATCAGGATAGACCTTAAGGTAATAAACTCAAAAATTTTTATTGTCTTAATTTTTTTCAAAAGTAACTTTAGAAGAGAAAAAGCTGTTCAGACACAGTTTGGCAGATAAAAATGCGGTAATTGATGGACTTAACGCCAATCTAATGCTGCATATTTTGTTGTTTCTAAATCGTGCACAGCATTGTAATGTTGAATGTAAAAATGAAGGAAAAATTTTAAAAATTAAATTCCATGTTTTTTCATTTTCAATTTTGTGTTTTTTTTTTTTGAAGGGGGACGGTTTTTATACCTATATTTTTTGTCGATAATTTTTTAATTCGAAAATTTGCTTTAATAAAATTTAATAAAATAATAATTTGTATCCCCCTAAAATATGCTTCAAAAATATTTTTCAAACTACTAGGCGAATGATGAAACAATGACTTTATTATATTTAAATTATTCATACGCACCGTTGTCATGGTGGCCATACACAACTCCATAAAGTATGCTATGAAAACATAAAGAAAACCTGAACGTATGAGTATTGAGTATTTTTGTATGTGTAACAATCATACTCTGAATTTAGTCTTTTGCAAATTCATTAAGAGCATAAACAAAATTTAAAAATTCCAAAATTTTAATTTTTTTTTTTTTTTTTTTTTTTTTTTTGTTTTCATTCCATTTATAAAAATGTTTTTAAAATAAATATTACATCAATCAACTTTTTCAAATATCCTATATGCTTTATGTCTAGGCATCGCATAAAATCCTTTGTTATGATAATAACTATAATAAATACGTAGAAAAAAGTAAAACTTCTCTTTTACATAATAAAATCATTTTGGATGAGAAAACAAAACCAATAGTATTTCTGTCAATCCCTCCAATAGAAATAATATTTTGTTGTTTTTTCCCTTAAATAAAAAATATTGTATAAAGGCAACAACAAAACATGCAACATGAGATCCAATTATAATCGTCACAAGAGTATTTATATAATTAGCATAACAACGTTCAACTACACCAAAATAAAACTGAAAAAAAAAAACACAACAACTTCAAATATTTACTTGCAAAGAAGACAACATTGGCTGTAAAGACATGTTGAGGAAATGAAGTTTTATTTTTTTACTTTTTTTCACTGCCAGAGACAAGTCAGTTATTTTTGCCTTCACTCATCAAACAAACAAGAATTCACAAGAAACCTTTCAAAAACATGTTGCAAATTCCCCAAGGATTTATGAAGATTTTTCTCTACTTAAAATACCGGAAATTGCGGCCAGTAATGAAACTGAAATATAACAAAAATAAAACGAAACAAAATGTTAAAATACAAATAAAAATAAGAGTTTTTCTTTGCCTTCTTCTTCTTAAGCGAATATTTTAGTTTCAGCCAACTTCAAAAGAATGCTTAATGTTGTAATGACATTATCAAAAATTTATCAGAATTGTTGTAAACATAGTTATACCTACACTTATCGTGTAGCATTTAATATAAAAGAAATTACTCACATTAACCACATTTTTCAGATAAAATAATTCTTGTCATCTTAAGAAAATTAGGTTCTATTTTAATTGTAGATGGTCTCACTCCAAAAAGTGTTATTGTTAATCGTGGAAACGCAATCCTTTTGATTGTAACAAGCAGTAAGCTACAAGTTAAAAAAATCATAACTTTAAATAGATAAGCTAAAGAAAAATTAAACTTATTAACACAAATTTCGGTTTAGTTACATTTAACTAACTAACTTCTCGTTAAATTAATTTTTTATTAGTTTCTTTCTAAAAATCAAAATATTAAAAAATAAATTTATTTTCATAATTTAAAACAAACATTTATACGTTTATGAGAAACTTTTAGAAAGAATTTATTATCTTTAAAGGTATTTCGGACTATGACTATAATTTCAAACCATTAAATTTGATCAAATTATATTCAAAGTAACGTCTTGTATTTCCTTTATAATTTTTACATGGACATGCAGACAGTGTACAGACATCACTAAATACTCCAAATGTATATAAGTGTGTAAGTAAACAGATACATTGAAAGTTACTTATGAATAGGTGAGACTATCAAAATTATAAATATAATGTAGTAGTTCTATTAATACGATACAATTTTGTTGCAACAGGTCCTCTCTTTGGAAATGAGAGTGCTTTCTAAAAAATCTGGACTATTATTGACTGGACATTCGAAATGTATTTTTTTACCACAAGGAGTCATTTTTAAAATATGCCACAAGGAGTCATTTTTAAAATATGCCTCAACACAAAATTTGCTCTCAATATTAAAACGAATATTTTTGTGTCGTCCTTTTAGTCATATATTGTTTTTTTTTTTTTTGTAATGAATTAAATAAATATTAATCTCTAGTTTTCGTAAAAGTTATTGAAAATGCTTTAAAAATAATAAAATACTTTTTTAATACTAAACAATAAGTAAATATATAATTACGTATATTATCCCGTTAAACAACCAAAACGCACATATAATATTTTTACATACTATACACTAATTCTTGTAATATTTTGTAAGTTTTTGGAAAATAAATAGAGTTTTGCTTCAAAAAAAAGCTAATAATTTTTTGTTTAGAAGAAAAAAAATAATATATAAAAGAAAAATATCTATTCCACATAGGTATTATATAAGTAATAATAGTAAAATTTTTTTTACAAAGTTCTTTTTTTACAAATAAGAAATTAGTTTGATTTGATTGAATTTTTCATAAAAACTGCACCGGTCTTGGCTGGCCTAGAGACAATTTAGAGTCAAACTGATCACAATATATTTCTAACTAAATATCGTTAATAAATTAAAAAAAATTATTAATGATTTAGGTTCCAACCCTAAATCAGTTATCATTTATGAAGTCTTGTCTTATGATATGTGAAGAAAAACATTATTAAAATGGTAATATTATTATTTTTATATTTCATTCATATCAATGAAGTTACTTCAAAATTAATTGAAATATTAAAAGATAAGAAAATTTCCCAGGAAAAAAGGTACTAGTTCTACAACCAGTTCCAGAATCCAAGAAAATCGCCTGTACTTGTTCTATTTTGGAGTTAAAACTAATGATTTTTGTTTGATATTATCACGTTCAAAACTACTTCTGTGTACCCATTTTATATAATGGTTCTAGAACTAGTTCTTTCATCAATGATTTCTGCTCGTAATTGTCACATTCAAAACTAGTGCTAGGGAACGGTTTCAGAACTATTTCCTATAGCCCACTTCAATTAAATTTTGTAAATACTTTTTTTTTGGATTTAATAAAATTATTTGTTACCAGAAGTGATATAGAAATCATACGGAATAAGTTCTTAAGCATTAATTCACTTAAATATTATTTAAAATGAATTTAGAAACATAAATAGGTTCTACTCTATTGGTGTCAGAATTAGTTGTGGCACCACCAGTTCCG
This sequence comes from Phormia regina, assembly GCA_001735545.1. Taxonomy (NCBI): domain Eukaryota; kingdom Metazoa; phylum Arthropoda; class Insecta; order Diptera; family Calliphoridae; genus Phormia; species Phormia regina. The sequence goes on from MINK01174648.1 coordinate 10,105, forward strand.
AGGATGTTATAAAAGTATCTAAAGTAGTTCTGATTACATCAGTTGTGATTATTATGTACGTAACTTGTGAATAAGTATCTTCACTAATGCATGGAAAAACCAACATTTATATTTTTATTTTAACTTAAATATGTGTTGTTTTATTTGCCAAAAATGTATCTTTACACAGACAAAAAATGTTTAAAATTATTTTTAAATAAAATTATTAACTAAATTTTTATTGGAGTTTAATAACGCTATTAATTAATATAATTATTTTCTAATTCGTATGAAAAAACTAAAAAGAATTTTTTTCTATGAAAATGTAGAAATGAAATATATTTGGCTAGTTTTTCAAAAATCTTTAGCTCATTGTGTCTTTTTAAGAAAAAGTAATAATAATAAAATTATTATCATTTCGATGATTAGTGCAAAATCAATTAAAAATTATTTAATATTACAAATTTCGTAATTGAAGTCGATTTTTACTTTTTTCTGTGTACTTAAAGTCCACTTCTAAATTTTTGTTTACTTTTAAGTTTCCTTAACATCAAATGAAAACCAAAAAAAAAATACAACGAAGAACTAAGTATAAGAAAAATCAACTCCCACACTGTCATGGACTAAGATGATACCAATGATGGCTCTGATGACAAGGAAACAACCACTACTTTATTGTTGTTTTCTATATAATGTTTTGTTGTTTGCCTGGTTGGTATGCTGTGTTGCATATAAACGTAGAGGTTTATTTGTAGTTTCCTTTTTCCGTTCTCTCAGAAATAAAAAGGATATGCAATTTTGTGTTTGTCTAAAGATTTTTTTTTATAAAAAGTAATCTTGGCTAGCAGTTTTACGCTACAAGCGTGAAAACTCCTTCAAGAGGAAAATTTGCTTAAACTATCTAGGAGTTGTTTTCCTTATTTTGTTAAAGTCACAGTCACGTGAATTTTGATGAGGGTTTTATAAAGGGAGGAGTGGTAAACCAAACAACAAAATTCAAATCATGCTTATGTGTTTTTGTACAAATCATTTTTTTTTTTCCTTAAAAAAAAACACAGTCTGGTATTAGATCCTTAAAAAAATATAAACGAAATAAAGTTTTTTTCTTATTTTGTTTTGGGTTTTTTTTTAATGTCCTAAGAAGTCATCTTCCTTATGCTCATCCTTTGTTATTTTATTTTTTTCTTATATTTATTACTGCTCCTGTTGCTTTTGCTGTTAGTCCTTATTGCCGCTGTTGCTGTTGTTGTTGCAAAGAAAACAATGCCACATCTTTAAGACGCTTATAGATATAAATCTCAATAATCGTTTATCATGACAACGGTTGCTATTTCCTTACCATGATACACAATTTCTTTGCTTTTTGTCTTTCTCTCCCTCTCTCCCTCCCCCCTACCACCATTTTTCTCTAATATCTATTGTATAAATGTTGTCTGTAAGGTTCGAAGAAAATGTGTATGTGTGTGTGTGTGTTTATTTTCTACATCCGTTTGCCACCTGCTGTCATATGTTTAACGTGTAAAAAACTGGTAAACTTTAAACAAATTGTTAAGCACGTTTAAGTTTATATTTTTATTTCTATCTTATTTTTATTTTTTATTATTTTTTTTTCAAATATTGTCATCGTTATTTTTTCGAAAGCAGCTGCTTGTTGGAGAATTAAAATTTGTCGTTTCTTTTTCTTTTTTGCTTCTTTCTTTTCTTTTGACTTTATTGGCGTTTAACAATAATCAAGATGAATTTGTTTGTTGTCAATTTTACGCTTTAATGATGGTAAACAATTTTAAAGATGTCATCAGATTTACGTATAAGATGATAGGTGAAATATGTTGATTGGTAATAAAAACGTGATAGTTTAATAAGCTCTAATAGGGCTTAATATTCTTCAGGATATTTTAAAGTTTAAGAATTAAATTTTGTCTTAGAAAATATATACATATATTCTATGATAATTGAAATGAAATCAATAAACATTAAGCTGGGCAAATAGTTAATATTTTATTAAAATAGTTAAAGTTTTGTAGCAAAAATAAAATAATTTCAATTACTTATTTATTTGAATCAATTATTCATGAATTGAAAACTTTAACACAGAAAAAAGTAAAAAGTAACTTCAATTACGAAATTGCTTATATTAATTAATTTTGCATTGATTTTATTCCACCCATCAAAATATTCATATGAATTATTATTAATGCTTTTATTTTATTATTAATGCTTTTTCTTAAATAACTATAATGAAAAGAATTTGTTTGAAAAATTTCTAAAATTTATTCAATTTCTATATTTTTTTAAATAAATTTATAATATTTCTTTATCTTTCTTTAAAAACTGTTAATTTATTTAAAAAATAATTTCAAACTAATCAAAATGTTAATCAGATTAATAAATAATATAATTTAATTTCAATTCAAAGTTAATAATTAGCTTTATTATAAAATAATTTCAAATCTATATTTTTATTCTGTGGAAATTTTTAATATTTTCCATTAAAAATAAAATAATAAATATTTTTCTTATTATGTGAATTAATGCATTAATCAAATAAAAATAAAATGTAAAGAAAATTCTAAAACATTTTAAAGTAAAAATGTTATTAAACCATAAATACATTTGAAAATGTTATTTAAAAAAAATTATAAGTAAGTACATTATTAAATAAATATTTGAATATAGAAATTATTTAAAGCTTAAACTATAGATTTAAAAAATTAATACAAATCTACCTCTAAATTAATAATTTTGAATAAAATTTTTTTTGGAAAGAAATGAGAACTGTGTATAAAAAAAATCTTTAATCAAGAATATACATATAAAATGCTTCCAATATTAATAATATATATTTATCTCACATTTGCCAGAAAATTCCATAAACCAATTTCAAATGCAGATATTTAATAAAAAAGAATAAGTTTCCTAATAACTCTTATTAGAGATCTTTTTTTTTAAATTAAGAATATCATTTATGAAAACTTAAATTTTTAATAGTTTTATTCCTGTGTAAAATTAATTTAATTATATAAAACATTACATTTTATAACCTTTAAAAAAATATTACATTATTTATAGTTGAAACAAGCAAAATTTTTGTTTAAACTCTAATTAATATTAATTATACGCAGGAGAGAATATTCATGAAGAATTTTGTAACACAAGTTTTTAAAAAGCAACAACAAATACCTTTTAATAAAAATATATTAAACAAATTTTAAATATTCACTATTTCAACAAAATACTTCTTTTAACCCATTTCCGATCGCTGTTGCGTTTTCGCATCAGTAACTTTAACATCGCCTAATTAACTAATTATAAAATTAATTCCCTTTTTTCTTTGCAGTTATTATAAGATTAATGCCCTAAAGAAAAGAGAAAAAATAGAATTTTTTATACATAGGCTGTCTAAAATCGGGTGTTAAAGACACACGAATCGCCTTAAACGATAGTGGTCATTTCGGCGATATCTTTAAATCTGTTTTCCGAAAAACTGCATTTATGATATGGGTGTATTTCAAAGGTAAATAGCTTTAAATTTGAGTTTAAAATTTGTTAAAATGTTGTTCAAAAAAAATTTCCGGTTCCAAAAATGATACGATTTCTGAAATTTTCCAGGCCCTGTATTTCGGAACAAAAAATATTTAGGCGTTTAAATCTTCTTAATTTGTTATCACAATCACAAAAACAAACTTTGTGCTTAATTTCGTTAAAGTTATCTCAACGGACATCGCCGTTAGTTGTCGACAAATGTGTTAATAAAATCACTAAACATTGTATTACACATAATACCAAGATATTTTCATTAAATTCACTTTTAAAAAAAAACTATCTATATTAATAAGCATTTGTTTGCAATATAATTTAAATAAAACGCGACAAAATTACATCATTTAATCATACGTCATGAGAGATAAAAATCATTATTAATCATACGTACTGGTCGCATGAAAAACGAATAAACACTTTACAAAAATTAACCCAACAAACCAACTAAATTTCCATGTTTAGTTTCCAATAATTATTAATTCAATATAATTAAAATCTTCTGATTTAATAGCTTGCGAGAAATGTAAGACAACATTTAATAGAAAAATTTTCAAATTATTCAGCCTTAACTATAAAAGCAGAAGAGTCGATTTTAAACCCTAAAATCTATTATTATTTTAAGTTTTTTTTTTTCATAAAGCTTTTTTAAAATAAAATTTTGAAATTTCATTTTAAATTAGAGCCCATTTACATTGGGAATTTCCCTCGAAAGAAATCGCCTGCGATAATCCCCAATGTAAATATGCTCTTAAATTAAAATAAGCCTTTTGTTTTTTA
>MINK01174649.1:0-12466 GCA_001735545.1 Phormia regina
TTTGTGTAATTTAAGTAAGTTTGAACTTCCACTGTAAAAACAAATTGGAAACAATTCCCAAAAGCTAATAGTTTTAACTTACAATTTACCATATTTAATCAAAAAAACTTTTTTCTTCTTTGGGCAATATGCGTAGCATACGCAAATCGCAGTCCACGGCTATGTAAAAAAAATATTTGCCACAGATCTCAAAATAATGTTTCAATATAACATCGTAGGACGATGAATATGCAGCTTTTCCACAATCTGCTTCCAGTTTCCACGATGGAATAGTTGCTAGAACGGTTTTGAAATCAAAATCTTACATTGCCACTACAAACAGTTCCAGAAATGGTACATTGGACCGGCAGATTGTAACAATATTATAAGCTGCTTTTTCGGAAGCATTTTCTCTAATGTAAACTCGACGTTATTTTTGTAAACGATAAAATGATTGGTAATTTCAATCAATTTTATGTTATACAATAACTCAAATAATATACATTGAGAATTGGAAATTGATTTTAAGCTATTTTCAGAATAAAAATCTGTAAGTTTTCGGTGCTCCGAAGGCGTCGGCGGCCTATCTGATAGAGTTGTGTCGTTCGTGAAAGAATTATTTCAGTTAAATGATTTAGTTAAGTGAAAGTTTAAATTTTTATATTTTATTATTTTCTTCTACAATATTTTTTTCAGCTGATGTGAATGTGTGAATTCATCCGGCACAAAAAAAATATTTTGAACTAAATAACATAAAATTAATAACACATCTTTCTTTCGGTTCCATTCCAAATATACATATTTTAGAAAATGATAAAACAACATCTTTTAATCATTTCAATTTTATTCAAACTTCAGTATTGAAAGACAAAAAATCTTTCTTTGGTTTCTATTCTATACATACTCCAGTAGGTTTTTGTAGTGGATCATTAACTTTGAGCCTACATTAGAGAAATTTGTATCAAGACAAACGTAAAATTTTTGTTTCAGTTGCAGATAATTCTTTACATAGCGTCTCCATAAGAGATTTTTATATCACAATATGTAACAGAGAGTGTCAAACTCGCTCTCTGAGAGAATTATCCGACGTGTAGACTAAAATATTAGAATTATAAGAAATATTATGAGACTGTTGTTATAAGATTTCTCTACACAACTATCTTATAAGATTTACTGTAAAAAATACAAGTATGTTTGTGTGTGTGCATCTGTATTTTAAAAAGTTCTTAAAGTCAATGTTTTTTCGTAAAATTGTTTTATTTTAAAGGTTATTTTTCATTTAAAACAATAATGTTATGTCCTTGTGTATCATAATAAACCATGCAAAAAGTATCAATAAAAATCAAAATGGCGTCTTTTACCAAGTATTATCAAGACAAAGTTGTCAGATCTCGAGCGCTGACAATTTTCTTTTAACGCTGCAATAATACTGACAAATTCTGTCTACATTAGACAAATCTTCATCACAATAATTTTTGACGTGTGTCTTGATAAAAATTTGTCTAATGTAGACTCAAAGTAAGACTCAACTGCGACTGACAGCTGTGAAACGCATAAATTATATTAACCCAGTCGTTGCATTATTTTCTAATTAAAAATTATATTATAAAATATAAAGATGTAACAATTAAATTATGTTTTTATTTGAAATAATGAATGCCAAATATAAATTTTCATTCATCGAAAAAATTTTAATAGAAATAAATCAACTGACAAAATATATTTACATATATATTTCGGTACTCAAAATTTGAACATTTTTGGTCTTTGAATTACTTCACGCAAAAGTTAGGCGTACTGATTTGGTTTCGCTCCATATAAATACATTGAAGCGAAAGTATTCTATGTAGTTGTGTCTTTAATTCACCACACTTTACTTCTGAAATCTGTTTATTAAATTCTTATGTTTGTTTACTTCACGCCCAAGAAACGTTTTGTTTAGGATACAAATATGCATTTTCGTCTTTTTTGATTTGCGAATATTATGGAACAACCTACTTTGGATCAGAAAACAAGGTCTCAGAATTCAAAAAAGACCAATTACATTCGTAACCAAAGAAAGAAAGCTCCACCAAAAGTAAACAAGAGGCAGAACGACATCTACATTACGACGAAGTCTAACTTTAAGGTAAGTGAAGACAATGTTAACTATTCCGATGGTGACCAAATTTCCGATACTTTAATTTTAAAATAGTTATTTTATTAGCTACGTGACATGATCATGTTGCAGAAGGAAGTCTATTGCGACTCTGTCGTCCACATTGTGGCTTTTTTGGGCATAAATCTAAACATCCAGCTCTGTTGAGTTTTAAGGAATTTTTATGATTTAAATGCGATTTAAGTGATGTAAAAATTATCCACTCGCTCTTAGTTTACGAATTATATGCTTCTAAGTTGTTTTAGATATATTTCAATATATGCTTCGGTACATTGATACCTGATTTAATTTGTGTTGGTACCCTTTAAAGATACTGTCAATATCATTTTAATGGTGTGTAACATGACATTCATGATGAAACTATAATTGCATCATGATGACAGTACATTAACTCTTTGAGAAGAAAACTTATTTTTTTAATCGACATACAACTTATTTTTAACATTCAAGAAAAGGTTAATTTAGTGCATCCGATAATCCTGAACGTAGACGGGCTACGATGAAAACACTTTATTAACCAGCAAAAAAATATAATAATTTTAAGTAATTTGTTCCATTCAATAAGTTGAAAATATTGTTTTGTTGGAAATAGTAAACAATGCCAAAAATTTCGATTTTACGATCAGAACTTATATTAAAATTTACTATTAAGTCTGTTTTTCTTTTGGATTTTTATAAGGCCATCATTCAAAAATATACGTTTGCACTCTACTGATATTCTCGAGATATTTTATTAATATTTGAATAAATTCTTTTATAATTTGTTATTCCTTCGGAGGATTTCGACAATTACTCTGCAAAATTCCCAGTTAGGATGGTATCTTTGTATTCTTTAATTTTTCAGTTTCTATTTTCTTAATACACGATTTGTGCCATTTTTAAATTTCACTTTTACTCATTAAATGTTCATCGCTAAATGAAGTTGAAAAAAGCTGACAAACGGGATTAACTCTACAATACGTAAATTTTACGTATGCCAATTTTTTAAAACATTATTACGCGGGTAACCGAAATGGATTTACCATTTCCTACAACTACATGTGGCCTCTAAAGTGAAATTTGCTTCATGATTATTGGTAATAAATGGGTGAGCGACACGTTGCTAGAAAGTTCCCAAAAACAATTAAAATAAATTTAGATCTTATTAAAGAATAATAATAGAATACCCTTGAAATTGCTTAGAAAAATATATCCTTTCATTGAAAATCATTTGGTTTTCATCTTCAACACGATTTTAACGTCTTCCAAATATCCTTGGAGGTGAAAAATTTCACGTGTAATACCTGTCAAAAAGAAATCGGCAATAAATTCACTAGATAACTTTAGGCCAATTAGTATATTAAATTCCTTGTCTAAAATCTTTGAGGCTTTAGTTAAAGATCAAATTATAGTACATGTAGAATCAAAGAATCTTTTGGATGACAGTCATTTTGGTTTCCGATCAGGTGGGAGCACCAACGCATTACAGCTTTCTCTAACTGAAACTATTCGCAACAATTTTCAGAATAAAAAGGTATCAACTCTAATTTCTCTTGATTTAAGCAAAGCGTTTGATACCGTTAATTATGACATCTTAGTAGATAAGTTACATTCCCAATTTGAATTTTGTTCGGTATCATGTAGACTTATATATTCATACCTAATTAATAGGAAGCAATTTGTTGGACTGCATGAAATTGAATCCTCTGTTCTTGAATGTACTAGCGGCTTACCTCAGGGCTCTGCTCTGTCCCCATTGCTATTTTTATTTTAAATCAATGATTTTTCGAAATTTATTGAAACTTCGCAATGTAAAACGTACATTTTTGCGGATGACATTTACTTGTTGTTTAGTGGTGAAAGGGAATTCATTGACTCACATGAGACAACCATGAATTATGTTTTAGATCAAACCGTAACTTGGGCCAATATTAACATGCTTAAGTTTAATTCCTTCAAAACAAGAGCTCTTTCATTTGGTTGTGAATTATGTGAAAACCTCAATATTTGTTTTGATGGTACCAACATACTATTTGTTGACACTCTAAAATATTTAGGTGTGAAATTAGATGGAAATCTTAATTTTGATCGACATATTTCGGAGATCTCGGCTAGAGTTTGTTATACTTTACGTTCATTATATAATCTAGATTGTTACCTTCCGGTCAGGGTGAAAATCATTTTGGCTCATTCATTGTTAATGACCCATCTTCGGTATTGTTTAGAAGTATATAGCGGTACGACCAAAAAACAACTTAGACGCTTACAATTGGTATTTAACCGGATAATAAGATATGTCTTTAGAGATCATGTTTCTGAATATGCTATTGGTTTTTTATCTTGTCCATTTAGACACTTCATTAGTATTAACAATTTAATAGTTATGTATATTAAATTGCAGAATGAAACTACCCGAAATATCTTTTCTCATATAATATTGCCCAGAATATCTAATTCTATATTCGAAAGGTCGTTTCTAATAAGAACTCACTTCCTGTTGAGTTGAAAAATTTTAACTATTCAAATCCAGTTATTAAACGTAAATTATTGGAGTATTTTAAAATTTAAAACTAATGAATAAACTATTTTTTCCATTTACATGATATAAAGCAGAATTTAAATCGTATTTACTGTACATATCAACACATTATTTGAATTCATACATTAACTAACATTACATATTACTCTGTATTAATCATATATNNCTTATATATTCATACCTAATTAATAGGAAGCAATTTGTTGGACTGCATGAAATTGAATCTTCTGTTTTTGGTTATTTTATTGCAAATCAAAATAGATATATTTTGTGAAATTTAATGCATAAGTTTTGATTTTATTCACAAAATAATTAAAATACTTACTTAGAAATATTAAATAAATAAAAAATTTAGTAAAGAACAAAATCTTGATTTTTTTGGTTACAAAAAAGTTTTAAAAATTTTTATTTTTTTAACGAAATAGGTTTAATATCTTCATAACTGTTGGCCGTATTAACTCCTAGACTGAACGTTAACATTTTTTGTGCCACAATTTCCAAATTAGATCTCTCTTCAAAATGTTACGTGTGGACCAATAAGAAATCTATTGCGGAATCTATTTCGCAATAAACAAAGGTGAAAATTAATTAATTTTGTTTTAAAAGAACAAATAAAAATAAAAACAATGAAAACGAGAGTGAAACTATAGTCGGTCTAGACCGACTATAGATTGTAGACCAACAGCATTCAGCTATGATGGTGTAGGGTATAAAAATAAGATTTTTGCTAGAAAAAGACAAATTTAAATTAAAATTTCTCGTTAACATAAAGTTGAAAATAAAAGTTTGATCCCGTTATTCTGGCGACGTTATTTCTTATTATAGGAAATGAAAATATCTTCGAGGCGACGTAGAGTAAGGATTAGAGGCAGAAATTTTGTGTCGTTTTCTAGCTTTGTGTAATAAGGTTGCATGAAGTGTTTCAAGATCTCCCAAGGTCTGACATCGCGACCCATTTTTAAACCTCCTATAAAATATTATATTAATAATTGCGACATTGTTTTTTATGAGACTTGTTTAATGGGGCTTTTAATATTAAAAATAATTGTTTCACATATCTATTACAATTCTTTGTGAACACAAATTGTGGTTACTTTGTTTTGGATAATAATTTGGATAATTTTCTTTTGACTGATTTTCCAGTGGAAATAAATTTAAGAACGTTCTCTATGACAGTTTGGCATGACTGGATATGGTTATCCAATACTAACTACTACTACTTTCTTTTTATATCATGCTTTAATTATAAAATATTTATATTTTTTTAGGCACAACAAAAACATTGTGAAGACCTTTTAAATGCCGGAATTAAAGAAATATATTTACATTGTTTAGGCAACGCAATTATACGAGGACTTAATTTAGCGTTAAGCTTAGTTCAAAATTCAAATGATGCCCTTACATATGCAATAAACACTTCAACAGTCCACCTAATTGGTAAGTATTACGAAAAATACAAATAATTTGAAATTAGTTATTTAACAAAAATATATTAACAAAGTGAAGATACAAATTGTTTGTTGAAAATTTAATTTGTAGTCTTATAGATATTAGGAACAAACCAAGATTATATGCAAGCTTGAGGTTATTATACCTTTTTCCGTCTTAATAAAGGGTTTTCTGTGTAGTCGACCTGCGTCCGGTCTTAAGGACTTTCTACTTTGAGTATGTCGTAAATCAGCTTCGCTACATAAGCTTTTTTCGAATATCCAAAAACTTTTTAAGTTTAAGTTTTTTTATATAAAGTGACGATTTTGTTTCCAAGTAGTTAAATAATATGGTAGTATTATATATCATTGAAAAGGCATTTATAATTGCTTTTAAATAGCATCAATATAATTAACATCCGAAAATTATTAATAAATAATAATAAAATCATTGAAAATAATACTACATATCGTTACCGAAAATGCAATAATTTTATAGGAAGCACATCAAGATTTTTCAGTTAGTACATCCTCAAATCACAGAACGTAAAAATATTTTATTCAATATTTTTACGTTCTGTGATTTATGTTTTAAAAAATTTTAATTTTTTTAAGTCAAAAAAAAAAAAAAATTTAATTTTGAATGGCAATTCTCCAAGAAAAAGTTTTTAGGAAATAAAGTTTAGAAATTTGCACAAATTTGGTACCATTCTTCAGCACATAAGGAGTGCGATTGAAAAAATCTTAACACACAACAATATTTAATTTTTTTAATGGCAAACATGTTGATTTGTTGAGAGTTTGATCAAAATGAGTGACGAAAAAGATGTAAGTGCTATAAATTATTAAACAATGTAAAAAAATCAAAATTGGTCGTACAAATAATTTATCAAAGAATTAAATATCTGCTGTCAAACTGTTTCCAAGGTTATTAAATGGTATCAAGAGAATTCGATCATTGATAGGAAGCATGGTTCAGGTTGGAAAATGGTCCACATGACATTTATAAGGCCAAGAAAACTGAAAGTTTATTGAAAAGAACTTCAAACACATCTGGTAGAAAATCACCACTGTTAGCTCAGTACTCAGGATATTTGATGCCAAAAGATAATGCGGAGATGAAAACATATAGAGTCCCAAATGTTCCAGACTGAAATGCTGCAACAAAACTTAGACGCCTAGAATAGGTCAGGGAAATTAAAATAAAATTTCATACAAATATTCTTGTTGTAAAATGCACGACAAACAGCTCTCCCTGGTCAAAAAGTGTATGTTGATGATGCTCGAGGATATGTTTAGATAAGTTTAGAATAGAAAAGCAATCGAAATTTCTTAATGAATTCCTTGTTGGGTAAAATTTATGCAGTTGCAGCAAAAGAAGGAATTTAGTTGAAATATCTAAATATACAACAAAAAATGTTTGCAAAAAAATCGTTTCCCCTTCATAAGAGATCACAATGGGTCTACATGCTATTGGTCCGACTTGGCATAATTTTACTACCTAAGAACGCTCTGGAGTGGTATCAAAACAATTACTGTTTTTGTACCAAGAGATGTCAATTCTGTAAATTTTCCGAAGCTATGAACAGTGAAGAGATATTGGACTTTTGTGAAAAGATAATTGAAGAGGAAAAAGGGGTGTCCTACAATTTTAAAGATTTAAAAAAGAAATGGGCTGACGTTGCAAAAAAGTGGCTGAAATGGAAGGGTTACCAAAAAAGGCCTACAAAAAAAATACTAAAAAAAAAACAATAAAAATTTTAAGATCAACCGTTTCCAAGTTTTTTTTTAATTATTTATATTTTTAAAATTTTTCGATCACACTCCTTATGTACACAATTTTGTTAAACAGAATGGTCCTACAAATAGTTAGGAACTAAAAATTTTCTAAAGAAAATTTCAAACTTTTTTCTGTATTACCATTCTTAATTTTATTTTACTGAAAAATCACAGCCACATAAGAAAATATATAAAAATCAAAACGAAGCATTAAAATAGAAAAAAAAAAGAATTTTTGTGAAATAAATTTAAAATGCAGAATTATGATTAAAAATAAATACGTATTTTGTAATATAAAACTTTTGCAATTTTAAATGTTTTAATTGTAATAATAATTCTACCTGAAATAAAAAAAAAAAATAAATAAAATAATAATTTCATTTTGATATTAATATTATCGTGTTTAATTTTTTTCTTCTTCTTTTCAGATGAGTATCATCCATTGTGTGATGAGGACGATATTTCAATTCAGCAAAGAAACAACTCTGCTCTTCATATAAAAATAGCACGGAATTCGATGTATGACGTTGATGTTGCTTTATAAATTTAAATAAAAATAAGTAATACTAGTACAAAATGTTTAAGCTATCGGAACTTGTTCGCTGGTTAGGTCTAACCGAGTTTGAAATAATGATAAACTTATGTGGTCTTCTAGTCTTCACAATAACTCTTGCTTTTCGTATTTCCGGGACTATCATAAAGAATTCTGTTGACTGGTTTACAATTTTTAGTCCACTTTTTTGCATCGACATTTGTAATGCATATTTTTGTATAATTGTTGGAATACGAATGTACTTGGACTCAGATAATAAACGAAAAGCTTTACATCGCTTTATGTGGAGCACTTACTTTTTATTTCTTGTGGCTATTTTCAAATACTTGCTTTGTCTTAAACTTAGCGGTCAAACAAATTTGGAATATAGTGAAGTTTTCTCACCTATATTTGTTCTTCTTCAATTGGTTGCGGTACGTGCCTGTCAACTACCAAATTCTGTGTGACAAACTAAGCGGATGTTAAAATAAATATGTATAAGTAGTAGTATTTCATTTTTATTTTAATCGTTTATATTAACTATATTAATGAGGGGAATGTAAAAAAAGCAATTTGCATAACATTAACGAAAGTTATATTCGGTATTTATGATTGAAGACATAAAAAATAAAAATATTTAATCAATAAACATATATGTATATTTTAATATTATATCAAACTTATAAATAAGATTTAAGTTCCAATTTTTTCAATTTCTTCAGTGTTGTCGGCATTTAGTTCCTTGATACTTTTCTTAAAGTGATTTTCAATTGTACGACAGATAGCCATAGATTTCTCACTATCTACTAAATTAATCGCAATGCCATTTTTACCTATTGATAATTATAGCAAATAATAAATTTAAGACGTTTTTTAATGAATTCAATATTATTACCAAATCGACCAGTTCTTCCGATACGATGAAGATATGTTTCACAATCGGCATTGCCCTTGGCGTCCATTGGCAGATCAAAGTTGACAACAATTGTAACCTGTTCGACATCGATGCCTTAAAAATAATAAAAATATACATTTGGTATGAAAACATTTTCCTGATCAACTTAAAATTTACCTCGCGACAGCACATTAGTAGTTATCAGCACTTTTTCTAAGCCTATCCTAAATCGATCAAGTACAGCCAATCTTTGTTCCACTGTAAGATCACCGGAAAGGACCGCTACCGAATGGCCGTCGGATGACAATTTTCCAGCTAACCAACCAGCAGTTTTGCGAGTCTGAAATATGTTTTGGAGAAAATTATTTTTATATGAGAAAATAATTGAAATATTTGAAACTGTTCCAATTATTCTTAGATTTTATTTGGTATTCTTTATGAGTCTCCCAAAAGCAAAAATTAATCAAACTATAATAACAGCCCTCCCCCGAAGATAAGATTAGTTAGATGTGTTAAATACACAGAAAAAGGTATATAAACCCAGGCAGAAACTGCCAACCGTACAAAACATCAAGCGCTGGCATAATGTTTTTTTAGAAATAAAACAAAGTGGTTTGCCAACGCTAGGGTTTACAACTAATAAAATGATTTGCCAATGGTTCTTTTTTGCAATATTTTTTATTTATTTATATTTGTTTTTTTTTAATTTTATATTTATTTTGAAAGTATTAATGTAAAATAGTAATAACAATTGTTTCATTCTGAAATTTAGTAAGAATACACTTAACATCTACCATGTTTATGTTTATTTTAGTTTCTTTTTGGCTTAAATCTTTAACGACGTATAATCCTATTTCATTAGATTGTTTTATTATAAATACTAAATATTAAATAAATATTATTGCATTTGAAATTTCCTAATTTATTACTAAAAATTTCTGATATTACCATAACATTTCCATTGCTTAGTAAACATATATTATTGGGGGGCCAGAAAGGTTTATAAAAGAAAGCTTTACTTTAGATTCAATTGTTATAGTTTTTTTCAAGTAAATATTTGTTTTTTTTTTTTTTAATCACGGGATGAACTAATGGGCTGTTGCTTTTGTTAATGTTATTTTGATACATATGCAATTTTCTTTAAATTTGACATATTGGATTTGTAGTAGATTTTACTATAGATTTTAAATATCCCAGACTATTTTCAAAGTCAAATGCTGAAAATTAAGAAGTAGGAGCGCCAATATTCATTACGTCATCTGGTATATGAATAAGATTATGTACGTTCATAGACTGGGAATTTGGACCATTTGTTCAACGAATGTTTTAACTAAGTCTTAAACGTATTTTGCTTTTGATGTTCCTAATATGTTTGAGGTCAAAATACGACAGGAATAATATAATATTAAAAAAACGGTCATAAATTTCAATACATTCTTTAAAACAATTGCACCTCCATATTTATTTTTAAATCAAGTAATATAAGAAGCCTCTTTAAGTCAATAAACTTGTAAAGTCTTGTAAAGTAAAATTAATGAACATTGAAAAGAACAAAAATACATGTAGGGAAAACATAAAAATATTTAGTTTAAAATTCTTGAAAAGTCCCAATTCTTTTTTCGCGTTATTTTGCAAAATTTAACATGTATATTTTTTTAATATACATATATTTTTTTTATAATTTCAATTTAATAATTGTTTTTATTTTTTCACATTTTCTTTTGACTGACTTTCCAGGGAAAATAAATTTTAGAATGTTCTCTCTAATAATTGTACCTTGTCATTAATTGTATCATGGTATTTACTACAGAAAATAGAGTTATCAGATAAATCATTATAATATAATCGTAAATCATTATAATATTTAAATTATTAAAAGTCCACTCAAAAAAGTTTTATATGATCACTTTCCCAAATGTGAGTTTAAACGATATTATCGAAAATATTTTGTCTAAAATGTTCGTAATTTAAGGCAAGTTAAATGAAAAAAAGAACTTTAGATCATTTTTTTTTTATTATTTATTGTTTATTAGTATCATTAATAAAATATTTAATTTTTAAAACATAACAGATAACAGTTTCTTTAGCTTTTCAATTAACATTTATCTCTTATCTGTTAACGTTTTGTAAAAGTTCTATAAGACAAAATACCGCATGTTAATTATACATGACGAAAATATTCTATCAATCACTAATATTTAACATTAACATGCCATAAGTCATTCCAAATAAACCGTTGTATAAATTATAAAAAAGGCAAAATACAGTTCCTAGCTATATATATTTAGTATAATATTGTTTAAAAATAACTAAAATGTATAAATTTTTCTCAAATTCAAGTCGTTTTCTTCCATTATGGATGGATTTTAAAATTCCTGGGATTCCCGGTCAAAAATAGAAAAAGTATAATTGTTTTTTGATTGTACTTACATGACAGAAAATAATAGCTTGTCCAATTGTAATACTTCCATATATGTTTTGAATTGCCTGATATTTTTCATCTTCCGAACGACATCTTACATAATATTGTTTAATGTTGTCAAGTGATTCCTGTTCCCGTTTAAGTCTAAATAAAAAATTGTAAAAAATAGATTTAAACGTCTTGTTTTCTGCTTTATTAATTTTAAATCAATTATTTTAATACATCAACATTTGTCAGTTTTCATTACTATGCGTAGTCTACTAAGACGAATAGTTAGATTTCATTAAATAAACACGAATCTGATTTCAGTTTTTTTCATCAAGTATATTTTTCTATCTTCAAGCCACTTAAAATTAATTTTGTTATGTCTTCCATAGTTTCGAAATTTTTCATTGAAACATTTTTTGTTTTTACTAAAGTTTCTTTTGATAAATGAAAACATCAAAAATATTTCAGTTTGTCATCTTTATCTTAAAGATAAAAAAAAACATTTATCATAAAATTAAGTGGGAAAAACTGTTCTTTCTACTTTAAACAAAAATAGGAAGAATCTGCTCTACCTAAAATAGATTCGCGTTTCACGTATCGAATTCTATTTAGTCCACATGTATATATTTTTTTAGCGTAAGTTTGCCATGCGGCCTTAAATGAAGATATTTGAAAAATTGTAACATTACAATTTAAAATATAATTTATTAAGTTGAAAACAATTTCGTTATAGCTCTGTTTCAGCATTTATCAATTTTGCAAATTTTA
>MINK01174651.1:0-18850 GCA_001735545.1 Phormia regina
AATAATAATAATAATAATAATAATAATAATAATAATAATAATAATAATAAAATAAAAAATTAATAAGTTTGGACCGGAATTATATATAAAATTTTGATATGATTTGATATGATAATTTTTATTAGAACGACTATAAGTAAAAGAGAAAACAAAGAAAATATATTAATAGTGCTATAAATAGATATTTTTTACTATAAAACTGCCAATTACTTAAAAATTTCACAATAAATTTTAAAATTTTGTGACAATTTTTAAATTAGAAAATTTTGTTGCTTTTGATATGCACGATCTGATATAGAGAATACACGATATATTTTGCTCATTTTTGCGAAAAGAACCA
The DNA here is from genome assembly GCA_001735545.1 of Phormia regina. Lineage (NCBI taxonomy): Eukaryota > Metazoa > Arthropoda > Insecta > Diptera > Calliphoridae > Phormia > Phormia regina. The sequence goes on from MINK01174651.1 coordinate 341, forward strand.
AATTTACATCTTTTAAAGTACAAATGTTTATTAGTACCCATATGTGCTAACAATGTTACAAAACCAGTTTTGTTGTAAATTTAATACTTTAAAATATAATGTTTAATATAACCCTAATTTTGTTGCTAATATTCTGCACAGAACTATATATGTATGTATGCTATAATATTTCAAAAAACATAACATCTTTTATAAAAATTTGTTGAAATGTTTTAAAGTTTATTTTACAAACTGCTTGTATTTAATGGATTAAAATATTTTTCATGTATTATTGACTGAAGTCATAACCAAAATCAAATGAAGAAAAGAAAAATTTTTAATATTAAGTAAAATTTTAACTTGATGTAAAAGTGTGTAAAGTGTGCAAGTATGCTAATGTATACTTCTATTCCACGGTATATATATATATATATATATATATATATACTTTTAATACGAAATAATTATAACAAAAAACGTGTTATTGTGTATTAAAAAAAAAAAGAAAAAATCATTAAATATTATATTTAAAATAAATAACTTGATTTTCTAAAGGATTCAGGCAAATCAAATTACAAGAATGCTCTTGAATTCAAATCAAATACCATTAATTTAAATTTTAAATTAACATTTTACTGTAAATATATTTTCATTCCAAAACTATAAAATTAACTAGAATTTTCGAGTATTTTTTACTTCAGTCTAATAATAATATCTAACAAAAATGAAATTTTAAATTATGAATTGAAACATCAAAGCGTATGAGTTTTAAGTGAAAAATACATGTATGTAAGCATTTGTGTATGTATGTTTATATGCATTTGTGTATGTATGTATGTATGTATGTATGTATGTATGTATGTATGTATGTATGTATGTATGTATGTATGTATGTAGTTAAAGCAAAAGTTCAAGTATAATATTTATCATACGCATCGATGATTCAATTCGATTTTATATGAGAATTTATAATGATTTTTCTTCTACATTACTCTATTGTTGTTGTATTTCAAAAGTTGAGAGATTTTGTAAAATAAAATTGCTATTACAGCTCAAAGTTTCTTTATGAAATTTTTAGGTTTTAAATATTTATTGTGTAGAACAAATTTAAAAAAAATCTTTTTTATTTAATAGAAAAAAAAAATAAAATAAAACATTTTTATAGTTTTAATATAAACAAATTTTGCTTGTTAATAGTAGTTTGTAATTTAATGCAGATCATTGAATTTCAATAAAAATTTTATTGGAAAATAAAGTGTTAGAAAAACAGTTTTTGAATTTAAACATTTGAATATCCACTTAAAATGATAACAAATTTAATATTAATATAAATATAAAATAAAATATAAATATGAGTAATTGAAACTGATATTTCATAGTGGTGCCAAACGTTACTTTTCATATTTAAATTATTAACTCCTAAACTACAGCAAGGATCGGAAATTGTGAAAATTGTAGGAAATCCATCTTCGATACGAGCAGTAGTTTAAGAGAATCTGATTACACTGAAACAATTTTCTTCATGAATACAAGGAATAGTATACCATGGGATAGGTTAGGTTGGAAAGGATGGTCTAAACGGCCCATTGTGATCCCTTTTTGGTAGAGAAATAGAAAAGACAAAGATAATAAAGGAATAGCTCATGCCGTGTGTGGCTTCCAATCACACATTAATCTACTGTGCTGAAGCCCAACATAGAGTATGTGCTTCACTGTCTCCATTGGCTCGTCTCCTATTAAGAATTGACCAGTAATTATACCTATTATGACTCTAAGCCTATCACGACTCATACCCAGAAGATGTTTGATTTTTTGTACCAGGTTTGATTCCAGATGTTCAGAGTCCACGCTCTTATGGCCCTTTAAAATGGACCCAATTGGAATCTTAACCAAGAATATCGTAGTGACCTGGAATCCAACAGAGCCTTATCATATAGAAATCTATTAATCTTCTCAATTCCCTTCTGCATTCAAGTACCAGTCTGGACCTAACATAATGACTAGTCATTAGTCGACAATGCTCTACTCCTATCGATATTTGCCCTTAATCAGGCTTAGGGCTTTGTAAATGCCCATAATCTCCGCCTGGAAAATACTACAACTGTCAGACAATTTGCAGGATCGTCTGGTATTAGTAAAGTAGACACCTGCACCAGTGCCTGTTTCCATTTTCGAATCGTCTGTAAAAACAACACATCCTCCATAGAGCTTTTCTGTTCCAGTCTAGAGGTCCCTGCTAGGTATCGCCAGAGCGCGTGTACCCCTAAGTTCAATCGTACTTCCGACATAATCCGTAGGCTCGACCAAGAAAAGTGTCCGACCGTTGAATTGGACTTCAAACATTATCTGCCCCCCACCCCTAAAGTTACCTAATAATCACAGTTCCTTCAATCTAAATAGGCCGCGGGCAGCCATATCCCTCACAAATTCTTCAACTGAATGAGGAGGAGGATTATGTCAAGCGCTGCCTGAGGTGTATTTCTCCTGGCACCTTAGATGCCTAAAGAAGTACAGCTCCACTCAATACCTTCCACCAGACCAGGCGCAGATCCACGGAGAGGGAAAATGGAAAATTTCCCTCCCCAAAATGAAAACTCTGAATGAATAATGTGTAATAAATCTTAAAATTTAGGAAAATAGTTGTGAGCTTGAGCTGGATCCGCGCTTGCACCAGACTATACATAAGTAAGAATTGGCCTTACAACCGAAGTGTAAATCCATAATACAACGTCCGACTTAAGACCCCAATTCTTACGTAAAGAGTTTCAGCAGGTGTTATAAGCATTGAGTCCCATCCTAACCCTCTCTTGGCTATTCCTCTTCCAAGACAATTTACTGTTCAAGTATACACCCAGGTATTTGGCCTTACTTGACAATGCAAGCTCAATCCCATTTAATACTGGTAAGCGAAGATGCTCGTCCTTTTATTTCCTGCTAAACAAAACCAGCTCCGTCTTCTCGGGGTTTCCCCTAATCCCTTACTGTTAGCCCATAGGGACATTTCTCGTAAGCCTGTCAGCATAACCTCATTGATCGTGCATAAAAACTTATCAGAGACTAGTGTGTCCCTAGTCACGAGCTTTCTCATACAAGTGTCTCCCATATACTTTGAATGTTTTGCTCACAGTGCATTATTTAATATCGATTCAAATATTCATTGTGAAAAAGTAAACTTTTTGATTAAATTATTTTCTCTTTTTAGCATCTAAAAATGTCTATATATAGTTTAAAAGTGATTTTCAAAGGTAAAAAAAAATACTTTTACATTTTACTCAACTTTAAATAACATTTTCAATTTACAAAAAAAAAAAAATTTGCGTATTTAGAAATTCTTTTTCATCTCAGTTTTTTTTTTTTTTTTTTTGGTTGCTTTAAGCTTTTAAATCTATTTTCCGTTACAGACACACACACACACACAATAATTGTTTTGTGCATTTAGGTCATCATTGTTTGTTGATACTCTTTTTTTAACCCCTTTTTTTTAAACCGGCAACAGTTTTTTTAAGTTCCCTTTATTATTGGAGTATATAAATGTGTGTGTATGAGTGCATATAAATATCAAACATGAGCATGTGAGCGTAAAACAATATTTATGAAAAGCCCAATCAAAAACCACTTTAAAAAAGTGAATATATTAATAAAAAAAAAAAACTACATGCATGTAAAATGTACAGAATTTATTTAGAACGCAAGTAAAGGAAACTTTTTAATTTTTAGATTTAATGTGAAAACGATTATTGTTAAGTGAATCAAAATTTTATTAAAATTTATAACAGAAAAAATTTAGATAGATAGATAGACAAGACTATAACCAGATAATTGGACAAATTTGAAAATAAATCTTCTACGGTACTGGGCAGATTGAATTAAAAAATAAAATTATGGAGAAGGACCCAGGCTTTTAGAAAAGTTATTTTGTAGTCACCCTCTAATAATACGAGAAAAGCTACAGGGTGTTAACTTTGACCATAACGACTATGACAAATTTGCAAAATATCGTGAATACATTGAATTAAAAATCTTTATAAAGAAAGATATACCTATTTTCAGTCCAAAAAAAAATATGATCTTTTGAAATTATTATTATTTATTTCTTTTTTAAATTAAAATTTTATAATCCTTTTTAGTAAACGACAGACGTACACATCGTTAAATCAAGTCAAACGGGCGGGCGTCCATAATGAAGTCAAATACCAAAAATGTTAAATTTTTTGAAAAAAGAAAAGACTAACTTTTCTATAATTTCGATTTTTTTAACAAAAATGTTACAATTTTATAAGGTTTTTGAAGCAAGGTTTACAGACGAAAATACATCGTTGAATCAAGTTAGAATAGAGTTTTTCTTTAAACAAAATTTTATAATACATTAACTCTATTATAATATTAAATATAAGAATTTATGAAATTTTTTATTATTATAATGTTAAAATTTCGTTAAATTTTGTTTATACAAGGTTTGCATGGACGGACAAACGGAGGGAGACATCGTTAAATGAAGACAAACTACACAAAATATATATTCAGTTTTATTTTAATAAGGGAATAAAAAAGGAACCATTTATTTTCAATTTCGGTTTTATTACACATTTTTTGAAAAACAATAATATTAAAGCTCTATGAACTGACATCGTTAAATGAAGATTAACTACGAATAAGTAGTAGTTTAAGAAAGAAAATATAATATGTCATTAGATCAATTCAAAAAGTTATTAAAAGTTCTCTTATTCGCTAAAAAAAACTATTCTTTCTTATTACTTTAACAATATTTGAGTTAATCACTCTTCAAAAAGATGACAAAAATGCTAATTTCCCAAGAAATATTAAATCGTCATTTAAAAAATATTTATTGGCAACTATATCTTAACACCTGTTCTAATAAAATTTATTAAATTCATTTAATGCAATTTACTCTTTTTTCATGAAACTCTTGTTATTCATAGGTGCATTTAAATGCCTTTACAGACAAAAAAAAAAATAAAGTAGAAAAATGTTGTTTTTGGTTAATTTTTAACAAACTAACGTGGTATGCCAACTTCACCAGCATTTACCTTTAGCCTAACAAAAATAGCCTTGTATCCATCATACACATACATACATATGTACCTCTTTATATAAGTATTGTATTTCTTGTTCAGTTGGTTGTATGTACATATGTATAATAAATGTTTCTTTGTTAAAACATGTTGGCGCTTAAGGATTTCATGCATCAATGGAGTGGTGAGTGAGTAAAAGCATGACTGGATGGATATATGAGAGTGTGTAAATATGAATGAATGAATGTATTAGTGTGCACTTAGGAAATTGTAAAATATTATTAAATATATGTGTATGTAAAGGTTTAACCTAGTGAACATAAACATAAAGAGAAATAAGAAAACATTATTTTAGAATTTAATAAAAAAATGTTTGTTGGGTTACATGCGTATGTATGTGAGTATATGTATGTTCATAGTCTCCACTTCCTATTACGATTTATGCATACATAAACTAGGATTTTCCAGTTGCATGTACATATGTATGTATGTAAGTATTTAGTACCTTCTAGTGTTTTCCATATTGTATGTGTGTGTATGTCTGAAATTCTGTAGTGTTGTTGTTATTACTGTTACCATGGTTGATTGTGAATGTAAATTGTTTTTAAGAAAGAACAAAAAACAGAAATTATACACTCACATGAATATCCCGAATAAAATTTATTTACATATGAACCTTGTTATATGCATCTATACACACATAGTTTAACATGTATTGTTTTTCTCTTCTTGTTGTTGTTATTGTTGTTAATATTACTTCATGCATACATTTGTACGTATGTATGTGACTTCACACATATGTATGTCTAGAATAACAAGAGTTTATGTTTATCCTTGTTTTCAACTCTTTGTAAATTACCTGGCTTTTTACTATCAAAAAAAAAAAAAAACCTCCATCCAATTAGAGTTTTTTATTATTTTTCTACTTTGTTGTGTTTGTGTTGTTTTTATTGTTTATGGCTTTGTTTACACTTAGTTAACTGAAACAAATGAAATATATATATTTTTAATATACTTACACACATCCATACATATCTATATAAAGTATATCCTGGATTAACAATATGTCTGCCTGGTTGACAGTTAGCTCTTATACATACATACATACATACATACATACATACATACATACATACATACATACATNTGTATATTTTTAATGGGTCTTGATGACAATTTAAAATAAATTTTATAACAAAATCTCTTTCGGTCATAGGGCGACAAAAACAAATACAGTATGTGGAGGCTTAATAATTATAAGCTTTGGTATTAATACTACAAACTATTTATTTGTGTTGTATTCCGTAGAAATATTTTTATATTTAAAATATGCGAAGCAATTAATATATTTAAACTAATAATAAAATATCTTCAGATTATATAATCATAAAAATATTGTAGTTTTGAGTACAAATTGCAGGGGTTCTAAAACTTCGAACTCTTTGTAATAAATTTTTAGTATCGTTTTTTATTCATTTTTAACTTGGCGGGCGTAATGTTCACCCTTAATTTTTTTCTAAATATTCATTAAATTTCTTCGAAATTATACATAATACTGCTGCAAGGATCGTATAAATATGTATATAAATCCAATACAAAGTAATATTAATCGGTAGTAGGTATTTATAGGAGCTTAGAACAAAAACCTTTCCACAAACAATATTTAAATTTCAAAAATTAAAAAAAAATGTTTATTACTAAAACCGCAAAGCGTATTAAAAGGGTGAAATTGCTAACCCAGCTGATTTTTGTTGTCACGACTATAGTTTTAACAAGAATTTTAAGCTGTCAAAATGCTCAGCTGCCTTGTCATTCCATTTGTCAGTAATAGTCGAGTAAAGTGATTTACAGTGCTATTCTTGAATTCATGATAGTTGTCAGTCATTAGTTATTATCATTTGTTTTTATATTTGTGCAACTTTCACGAAAAATATATACAAAAAATATTTTTTTCAAAGCCAGAATAGAAAAATTTTACTTTTTGTCACAATTTGTTTTACTATCACGATAAATTCAATTATCACTCGGTCGAGAATAGCCCTGTTAGTTTTAATTTTTAAATATTTCTCTGTGAAAATAATAAAAAAGAAATATATTTTTTTAAATTTACTTCTTTTGTTTCTTTATTTACCATCTATCCAGGGCTAATAAGCAAAATTGAATTGTTTACAATTAAGTAATTAAGAATATATACATTAGGGTGGGTCAATTTTTTTCAAATCTAAAACCTATCTATCGCCGAGAGACATAATGTAATCTTGGAAATTGGGGGACATTGCAGCTATCTGAAAACATTCTACTTTTTTAAATCTTAAATTTAAATTTTGGAATGCTGTATCTTTGATTTCCTATACTACTTACTACTTCAGTTGAAATTTTTAGAATAGAGATTTGAATGGATCCAGAGATATTAATGATAACATAGTGGCAGATACCCAAAAAACAAATTTTTAAATGTGTTTTGCCTACAGAGTTCGAATATGACGTTTGTATAACGGTCGTTGGTCTTGTACAAAAAATACCATATTTTTCGATAATGTAGGGCCCAATTTTGATTCATCTTCTGAAGCCATATTATAAACAATATTTTTTTTTTTTTGTTATAAGAGAATAATGTTATGGCGAGAATAATGTTAAGAAATTGTGGCAATCTACATCTTGAGCTTCCGGAGACTTTCGTGTAATTAATTTATTTATATATTTTGTTTATGTCTAAAGTTAATATAATGATTTGTAGCCTATTGTCGGTTTAATAAAAACTAATTTCGTGTGATATTTGGCAGGACTACAGGACATTTCTAGAATGGTGGAACTAGCAGCTTTGCAAGATTCCGTGGTTTTAAGTGCCTCCTTATTATGTAAATAAAAAAAGTACATTTCTTTTTAAAAAATAGACAAGAATTTTCTTAGATTTTTCCAAAATATTAAAAAAATTAAAACAAAGCACTTAAATTAAATCCTACAGCTGTTAGCTGCTTGGTTTGCTTCCAATAGAAAATCCGTTAACAGTCACCCAAAATTGATTCGAACATAAACCAAAGTCATTTTTTTTTTTTGTCGTTTTGAAATCCAATTTCGTCCACAGTTGGATTATATGACAACCCTGAATATTAAAAAAAAAAATTATACAAAAAGTATAAATGTAAAAATATGAAAGAATTTTAAGGGCAAATTTTATTATTTGTCGGTAAAGTACATAAGTGTATTAAAAATTTGATCCAGCCAAATACAGTGCTTTAAATCATATTTTACATAAAAATATAGTTTTTTTTTATTTTATTTCTTTCTATAAGATTTTATTTATTTTTTTAATAATTTACATTTGTATGCATTTTTGCATAGACCATATATCGGAAACCCTATTCAGTTGTTTGTTTTTTTTTTTATTATTTATTCATTTTAACAAAGAATATATAAAAATTCATTTTTCTAATCACCCTGGATCATATGACATGCATGTAAGTGTATGGGTCTTAAGCTTAAAGCCACAAATGTTTAATTAATCCTTTTAACATGAACTAAAGTTTTATAACTGTCAAGAGATATAAAATTAATAGTTTGGATAATAAATAAATAGGATTTAGCAAAACTATAAACTAAAAATAAAATTATTAAATATTTAAGAATTCTGAAAATCTTAATTTTCAATAATAATATAAAGTTAATATAATTAATTCACTACAAAAGAATCTTTTTAAACATGCAAAAGCCTTAATGATGCACTTTATAACTTTAAAATATGTGTAACCTAATTTTTTATAACAAAATATTTTGAATATGTCTTAAATCAAATTTTTTATGTACTTCCATTTCCTTTTCCACTTTTTCCCCCCAAACATTTCCAATTACTTTACCCTGCCTCTGGATCTATTTTATTTAGTTAAACAACTTTTTTTTTCTACCTACTTTTCATTTATATTTTTTGCAACAAACAAATATTTGGAATTACTTTTTTTTTTTCTTTTTCATAAGTCCCTTCCCCTTCCTACAAAATAAACTATATAAAAGTCACTTTTCCTTGAGGCCCTTAAATGCTTAAATCAACACAAAAAGTTATTTTTTTTTTTTTGTAAATTTCGGCCATATTTTACTAAATATAGTGGAGCATATTTTTCATAATAAGAAAATAAAATTTTCTGTTATTCTGTGCATTCATTGCGGCTGTAAGATGTTGTTGGTGGACCTTATTGTTGGAAAAACAAAGAATAAAATACAAAAAAAAGGGAAACAATGCAGGCAAAAGTTTGTTCCTTTCTCTCTTACATTATGATCAAAATAGTCTTAAAGGAATTAAAATAATTGTAAGGAGTTTTCAACATAAAGAACAATTTACTTAATCTTAAAATAAAAATAAATGACCGAAAATATTTTGTACAGAATGTTTGGGTTTCATTTCATTTTAGTTAAGACCCAAGACACCAGTAAAATAAAATTTTTGTGTAAAACAAATAAAAGGAAGACATGAAGAATTTAATACTTTAAGACATGTTGTAATTGTCCTTTTAAATGTTTTCTAATTACTTTAGTTTTAAATAATAAATTTTTATTATTTACTTTTAAAACGAATAACTAAAATTCTATAAATATATATATATACATATATTTGAAAAACTTATTATATTTAATATTATAAAACTCACTCTTAACAAGTAAAACGAGCACAAAATTAATAGCATTAAAGTTTTAAAAAGTTCTATGAACTTTTGTTTACAAAACCTACAAAAGAAATTATTAATATTTTTTATTTCCTTATTTAAGTAAATTTTATATTTCTAAATGTCCTGCTTATAACAAAAAGCATTGTTTTTGTAAAGGCTTCACTTTTAAACATTTTCTCGTGGCATATTTTATTCCTTTTGTTTTTTCATACTTTTTTCCACAGAAAAAATCTTCAATTATCTTTATTTCAAGTGGATTTTATTTTTTTTATTTTGTCACATTTCTGTCTATTTGTATTTAAGTAGATTTGAGTAGAGTTAAGCAAAAATATTTTCAACAAATCTGTAATATCGTTAAAGTATATTTAGGTATATGACAGGGAATAAACATTTGGAATGAAATGTTCTCAAAAAAAAAAAAAAAAACTTAACTCTAAGAAAACATTCTTTTTTTTTAAATAAAGAAAATTTATAGAAATTTTGCAATAAATTAATCGACATAAAATTTAGTCAAATTCTGCTGTAAAAATAAAATTTAGAATTTATCATATTATTTATAAATTTATAAAATTGGAATTTAAACAAAGTTTTTTGTAATTAAAATTTTTTGACAATTCTTACAAAAAGAATGGCTTTAAAATAAAATATTTCACAAAAATATTCTGCACATATGAAATTTATAAAAAATTTTGTGGAAATTAAAAAAAAATATATACATTTATTTAAAACTAAAATCTAATTAATTACTGCAACTCTAGCTTTTCTAAAAAATGGGAAAGGTTTCCTGATGATCTGACATACGCAACCAGTGAAATGCACATAGAATTTTTATAGAAAAGAAAATTATTCTACTTTTTTTTCAAAATTCAAGAACGAAAAATTCACCTTATTTAAAAATTAAAATTTATTTAAAACTTTATACAATTTTATAAATATATCAACTAATAATAGAACGAGTTTTATAAAATCACCAATTTAAAATCAAATACCCTCAAATGGCATCACCAAAAGCAAGATTCAGTCTGACATTTAATAACAATTTCAGAAATAATTCAGCAATTTGATAACCATTAAAAATATTGTAAATTTTCCATGAAAACTGTAGAACTTAAACGATTTTTTAAACATAAACATTCCATATTGATATTGATATACATTTTTAAAAAGTGTTATGTTATTTTAGACTATTATTTTGTTTTTAGTTTTTAATCAATTCGAAAATCAAAAATCGATTTCAAGTTTAGGGCGCTAAAAAAAAAACTCAAAATTAAGAGGAAGTTTGTTATGTGAACTCCTCGAAAGAAATCTACAAAACACAATAGATAGATTCTATTTAGTTCATAATATCTTATTTTAAACATTCTTATCTTTAATTAAATATTTTTCTCAAAAGAAATGTATTTTTCATAAGAATTTTGTCATAAAACGATGATGATTTCTTTTTTTATATTTTCATTAAGAAACACACTCTCTTCTACAGTAAAATTATTACAATTAAAACAGAGTTCTCAAATTATATAAATATTTTTAATAATATTAACTACATAATAAAAAAAAAAAGATCCTGCCTGGTACTTAATTTTATTTGAATTTATTGTCATGCAACAATGAATAAATACCATAAAATTTAAGCTTTTTTTATAACAACAAATCACCCATCTCTACTACCATTACCACATCTACAAATACACCTTCCAATAAAGTAATGAAAAATTCCTAGTTGATAAAATTTAATTTCATTTTTGTTATTTATTATTTGCATTTTCTCACCAACACATATATACTTCTCTTGCTGGTTTTTATTATTAGTATTTTTTTTTTTTTTTTTTTTTTTTGGAACCTAGTAGTATATTCCTACTGTTTTCGAAAAAATGTATTAAAATTAAAATAAAGCAAAACAAAATATTGTGTTGTTGCTTTAAAACTTTAAAAAGAAAAAAAAGAAAATCAGAATCGGAAACTGCGAAGGAATAAAAAAAATTACGGAAATTCAAGAGTGAAATAAAAACAAGAAATGAACATGAATAAAAAGTCCTGTATTTTATTGTATTTTGTTTTGTTGAGTATACGCTCAAAGTGCATAAAATAGTAGCAGGGGATTGCTAAAGGAGACTTGAACCGCTTTTCAATCCAAAAAAATATAAGTTAATAAATGTGATATTTAAATAATTTGACTTACAAAATACTTTAAATATAAAACAAAACAAATAGATAAATAAATAGATTAAAATATTTGTATATAGGCAGAAAAAATGCAGCAAAAAGTTATCAATGCAAACAAAATATGTTTAAAAGTTTTTTTGTTTTATAATATTCTATACACATTATTAACTTTTATATTTGCAGAAATAATACTATTATTGCAGCTAACAAACATTAAATTCCATAAACAAATTACGTTTGCAGAAAACATAGAATATATTTGTCACAATCATATTATTGTGCCTTTCTACCTTATATTAGAATAAGCTTTTCTACATTTTTTATGACCATTTGTCTATTAAAATCAACATTCATAGATAAAAAGAAAGAAAATGATTGAAGTCCCTCTATGTTCCTTTTCAACATATACATTAGCATGGTCCCGTTCGTAGGAAGAAAAATAAGTTATCGATGTTCGAATCTTCGAAAATTTACTTCATTCTAAGATATTGTTTTTCAAAATTTTGGTTCTAACATTATCCTTTTGTGAGCTAGATCTAAATTAAAATATGTAATTTTTTCTAGTTTTTTTGAACTTTTGCCATTAGACTGCCAAATGAAAAAAAAATGTAAATCTGCTACCACAAGAAGGACCTTTTGAGAACACCTTTAATGACATAACAAAAATTTAGAACCAGATCCAAATAAGTCAAAAATTTTACAAAAAAATTAGATTTTTGATTTTGAAATATTGAAAAAAAAATTGGACCAAAATAATACAATGCAATTCTCTAGCAGTTATATCGAAACGGTTTTTTCATATACAAATTATTCTATATGAGAAGTTTTTGTATAAATTTAGCATTTTAATGATAAATTTTTCATTCATACTACTTTTAACAAACAACGGAATAAATTAAATTTAAGCAAAATATCTACAAAAATTTTACTATGAAGTGTCTTTGTTTATTATATCTTACACATTAACAGTAATTTGTTATTGTAAATAAAAAATTCAAAATTGATCTCTGTGTGTTACTTAACGACTATAATGGTAAACAAAATGGTTCGATAATTTAAAAAAAAAATCTAACAAATTTAAAAAATAAAGAAACCGTTGCAGTATAATTGCTAATGGAAAAATTGCAAAATTTGAATTAGGGACATCGATACTTTTCATTTTGGCGCAACCCTAATATACATGCAATATGCAAGTATTATATATGTATGTATATACAGTGTGTCAAGTGAATGTTTTTACATTAGAAGAAAACAAGACTTTTTCAAAGTTTGGCTTTAAAAAAAAGTACATAATTTTTAGCAAATATAATATTTTTTAATAAGAATTTGTTAATTAATATATTTATTATTATATACTGCAAAAAACCTAATATTTAATGATTTAAACTATTAAAAATAGAGCATAAACTAAAATAACCCTAAAATGTTGGTGTCAAGAAATTCTTTTTACAATTATAAAATTGTCAAAGAAAATTGAGAAATTTCGGGAATTGAACACCAATATGGTAACAGCTGGTAGGTATAACTTTTTTCATAAAAAAAAATTTTTAATAAATAGCATATCATATCTATTGGAATATAAACCACCATTAGTGCGTTTTTTTTTTTTTTTGTTCATTATGGTCCTATAATACCTCCTAGGCACTTTTTTTACTCTGTACTGGTTTATTCAAAACTTTTTGTTAATAAATATTGCTGTATTATCAATCTTTAATCATATTTGCTTGAAGTTATTCTTTGAAAATTACATAAATTTTTGACTTTTTGTCTCTGATAAACTCATATTTATTTTTCTATTTCTTCCAAAGTATAAAAATATTGTTGTACATTAACTGTATTTCATAAAATTACCGAATTTCCAACTATTCTGAATGGAATATATTGGTATTGACCTATTTTTAATAATATCTTTAAAATACAATGGTGTAAATATATATTGTTTTATTTTCTAAATGCTTTTCAAAAGCTTTTGAAGGTTTTCAGTGTACTATGACTGGATTCAATTATACTTCAACATAATATTAACAATCCTACACCACCAATAATTCGCCCCCCTTTGTTTTTTTAAGCTTGTCAATATAAATCATTGGGAATGATAATAATTGTGCAACATTTGGCCCCCATAAGAGTTTTTATTTTCCACTTAGATTTTAACATGTATTTGTATTCCTTCAGTGTTTTTTATTGTTTCTTGAAAAATATACTGGAAGTACTCTTTCTAGAGCCCATTATCAGGAGCCCTGGTGGATATTTTCCCTTGTTTCCTTAAACTCCCAAATTTCTTATTTTTGGAGCGATTTATTACAACATTAAGTAGGAACACATTTATAAAATATCTTCAGCATTTTTTCAGTATTGGGGGTTAAAGTAAACTCCAAATGGGTTTATCCCTAGCAGTTTTATTCTTGACCTATTTAATATATAATTAATAAAGTAATTATAATATATTTTATGGATTTGGAGATGTATTTTTGGTCTACGTAATTGTAATCATCTCACTGAAATTTTAGTAATAAAAAATACAATTCAAAAATTAAAGAAAGGCTTATTTAAAAATATTTGCTCGACAGGTAGTTTATAGGATACGTGTAGTTCTGTTGTACATTTGTAATTACAAACATAATGAATTATTTTTGGTAAAACCCATCAAAGAAATATTAACAAAATAAAATATAACAATAAAAATTTGCAATATAATAAAACATTTGGAAATATTTTAAGATAATTATTATTATTATTATTTTTTTTTCATTGTAAAAATATTTTCTTGACAGACTGTATATGAGTTTGTATATATGGTTGAATAAGTATAGTGAATAAATGGAAATAAGTCTACATTACAAATGGTTGTTGAATTTTCTCTTTTTTTTTATGGACTTAATTCATTGTATGCCATTTGACCATATGATTCTCTTATACCCACTCCAAGTTTCACTTCATCGTTAGCAGCTACACTATTTTGTACTATTATTTTGAATTACAAATAAACAAAAAGTTTCAAGGGTAAAATACACAAGAACAACAACACTCAGGCAATGAACATTAATGTATACATATATAAACTCGAAATGTTGTGTCGGTAGTAGTTAGCTGTCATTGTATTGCATTTGTTTTTATCCTTTTTTTGTTTTGGCACTTTTGGCACTTTTTGTACATTTTGTTGACATTTTAAAAAGCAGTACTTTGATATTTTTCTTTTACTCTATTAGTTGGTGTAAAAAGTAAGTGAGTTAATTGGTGAGTGTGTTGTATAAAATTAACTGTATTATTTATACAAAGTTTGTTAAAGTTACTTTGTAAATTTTTGATGCTAAAAATCTAGAGATAAACTTGTCGCAAATAAAATAAAGCGTATTTAAATGTAAAAAAAATATATTTTATTTTTTAATAAACAAATTACACAGAATTATAAAAATATTAATTATTTTACATTAAAAATTCCCCAATTTTTGGTTCAATTTTGTCCATCAGGTCTGCATTTTTTATAGGCGTGTCCCAAAATAAGGTTACATAGTACTTTCTTTTAATTATATTTTCAACAAAATTTTTCAAATTTGTAAAAAAAATATTTTCTTTTATGAAATTCTCTATAACGACACGTCGAAGACTTCAATGGATGAAGTCAATTTTTAAAAGATGTTCTTCTCGGAAGTGTGAGTTTTTTTTTAATTATACGACAAGCTTATCTATGTTATGTTAAAAATTCAATAGGATATATTTGTTCGTTTTAATTTTATTTAAATTTAAATATCAATTTTAAAAAAGGCTCTTAATATTTTATATGTATAATTTTCGGAAGAAATTTATATGAATAGTTTATTTGAAATAACTCCATAGTTATTCTCATTTTTTGCATAAGAACTATAAAAATATATAACTATAAATATTTGACCTCTATTAAAATTTTGAATTATCAAGATATCTTAACGAAAATTTCAATTATTGCGACTTTATCATTTAGAAGATTATAAATCAACTAAAAAATTTCATTTTTCCAATTTGACCTCCCCCTAAAACCGCTCCTGAGTAGTATGTGGAATCTCCCTTACAAACTTAAAACTTTAAAGTCCTCTGCTAAGCCTATGTAAAATTTTATCCAAATTTAACAAATGACAGATTTATATGTATAAAAAAATCAGTTCCGCCTCCAGTGACTTCACTCAATTTTAGGTATACCAGGGTATTATCAGTCAATTATGAATGGAATCAAAATTTTTAGCATTAATTTTGAAAATATATGATTTATTTTATTTCCAACTTTTATTACCAACTTTATGATAAAGGATAAAAAGGATATTCATTAATTTTTAAGGACAGAAATATCGTTTTTTTTTACCTTTCTACTTCTAATATAAATATAATCAAATTCTAATAAAATATTATTTTCAATATCGTAATTTTCCTAAAAATTTAATAATTTCATACTCTCGTAATTTCTCGTAAAACTTAACATTTCTAAATACATAGAGAAAATCTCTACCACAACTATTTGCCAATATAAAAACTCATTAAAATTTTAAGAGTTTTGTTTTATGGATGATCTCTTTAAAACTAAATTGTTATTTTTCTATTTTACACAGCAACGAAAATATTTAGTTGGAGTTTATTATTATTTCAGTGGTCTGTGTCATCGTTCGTTGTTGCCACATAATGGTTTAAAGTGTGTCATGCGTGTGTTTCTGTTTCGTTGGCTTTTTCTATACCTCTTATTATTGTTCCTGCTGCTGTTGCTGCAGTTGTTGTTTATGTTTTATTTTTAACAACCAACCAAGTTTTTAAGACAACATTGTATGCATCATGTTGTTAATATTGTTGCCACCGTTAGTGGCAAATAATGATGCCATTGTTGGTGTTTCATACACTTGTCCTTTTGTGAACGACAACAAGATCCTTTCTACTTTCTACTACTACTAATACACTATACTGCTGATGGTGAAGAGAATGATAATGTTTTAGTTGTCTAACGAGTTACAACAACATTGGTTGTGGTTGTAGATTTGCTTGTTGTGCTACAATAAAAGTGTTACAAAAATAGCACACTCCAAAACAAAAAAGAAGGAAAATGAAACTTGCATATATTTTAATAGTTCAGTTGCAAATAGCTATTAATGCAACAAATATTCTTACATATAAACACACATGCTAAGAAATATATTTAAAACACACATTGTAATACATATTGGTCATACATACACAAACATACATACACATGTGCATAGAGAATTTAAAACATAAAAAGTCTGCAAACTACAATGCACAGTTAAGACAAAAAAAAAAATAAATAAAAAATATGTGATTGTGTGCCTTTGTTTCTCTATGTCAGGCTATTGTTGATGGTGTTACTGATTTTGATGTTTTTGTTGTATATTCGTGTTATTTGCTGTACAGTCTGTATTGCGATATAATAAGGAATGGTTTCTTTTAAAATATGATTTTTTATGTAACATTTAATACAAACATTATATGCGTGAATGTGCTATTAGCGAATAATTGTTTTCTTAACTAAAATATTAATCATAAATACTGAAATTCAAATTAATCATACGCATAGTGGTTCATAAGTCAACTACATCAGAGGAAAGGTAGAAAAGTCATGTTAATTATTAGAAATTCCGGTACAGAAAAAACAAAATATCTCAGATTATTAATATAATTAACTTTCTAATTGGTTTGAAATTAAGTTCTTAAAAAAATATAAAGAAAATTTTAAGATTTGTGTATAAAAATATAGAAATAAAATAAATTCAACTACAATTTCTAAATGTTCAGCTCATTATGTCTATTTAAGACAAATATATCGATAAATATAATCAAAATTAGCTTGAAGTTCAATCAGTAACTATTTACATATTCAAATGTCGTTTTTTACAGATTTATTTGAATTCGAAATCATTATATTTTATAGTGTCTCAAGCACGTTGCCCATATGGTTTATATTTTTGAGCTACTTGAAATAAATTGTAGCCTACATATGATTTAGACGGTTTGAAAGTGTTGATTTAGTTTAACATAAAAGGTTTGAAATGAAGAATTAATGCCTCTACTCGATCATGAATTATTTCAAATGTAATAATAATTAGAAGTAGATTAAGTAACAATTTCACGGTTTTTATAAAAAAAAATATCTAATTATTAGGGACGATAATTTTATATCCGATTTGATGGGATATATTATTATATTATGTGGCGCTACAACAGTCACGAGAAACTATGCTGAACACAATTGATCGGTATTGGAAAAGTTTTGAAAAAAAGGCTACAATAAACGATCAGAAACGAATTTATTACTATGTTCGGCATAGTGCGGAGTCAGATTTAAAAAATTATAGTGCGGAGCGGAGATAAGCCTGTTCTTCGCTCAGAGCTTTCTAAATCTAACATATGAGGCACAGTTTGTCATCTTGACAATTTAGCTGATGTAAAAAATAACTGATATAAAAATTTGAAGTCAAATGTAATATATACAGTTAGGGACAAAACTATTTGTACACTCATATATTTCGTATACCTTCATATTCAATAGTTTATAAAGAATTTAAAATTGTCGTATGCAGTATTATTTTTTATATATTTTGATTTAACTAATTTATAAAAAAAAAAAATATTAATATTCAACATATTATTTAAAAAAATGCAAAATAATGAAAATTCATTGGGACAAAAGTATTTGTACATAT
>MINK01174652.1:3814-14695 GCA_001735545.1 Phormia regina
GGTATGTGCAATAAATTATACCTATACCACTTACTTATGAATTCAATGGCAATGAAACTGGAATATAAGACAGTATTACTGCTTTATACATTAGGAACGAATTTAATAATTTGCCGATAATTTTCACCTCTTAGAAAAATATTACTAAGAAAAGGACGACGACGCGACAATCGTCGCGTCGGAAATAATTCTTTATATAAATTGTATCAGAGCGCTCACACTTTTGGCTATTCATCATATGAACACTTACATAAATACGTATAATATCACCAGATCTATATTGTATGTCGAATTGCTAAATAATCTAAAATCTTCATTCAATGATAAATAGAAATTTATTTCGATATCTTAAACAAAGATAGGCAAAGGTGCTCGATTTATAATGATGTCCATCGGTTCCTCTTTCTGTTGAAATCAGTTTTTATAGATAGCCCCAATTATCGGAATATATATGTTTTATACATCAAATTGACTAGAAAAATTATTCCTTGGAAAAATCTACAAAAATTTGTTAAAATCGGTCGATAAAACTGCAAAGTCTATCGGCAAAAAAAAAACAAAACAAAAATCGATAGTTGTCGGATAGAGACTTGTTTCTGCCTCGAAATAAAAAATTTTATTTAATTTTTTATCTAAAAAAGTTGACCTTTTACATATCTGAAATATCCGCCAAAAACGCATTAAGGATTTTTGAAGAGTTCCTATAATTAAGTTAAGGTTTTATAACCAATTCGTTCTTAATTCAAACGAGTCTATCTGAGCCAAACAAACAGAGAAAATTATTAAAAATAAATAAAAAATTATAACAAAAAACAAATAAATAATAACAAAAATATATTAGAGTAATTATTTCGTTTTGATAAATATTATGTATCGACAAGTGTAGTAATCAACGTCAGTAAATATTAATTAACAAGTGTTGCACATGAGTTGCCTTGTGATAAACCCAAAAAGAGGTTCTATTTCAATGGTGTAAGGGTAATCGGATGGTGGACCACACGAACTCTTTATTTAATATCTGTTTTCAATTCGTACGAATTACATAAATTTGAAATTAATTCTTTTCACAAATAAAGAAATTGAAGGAAATTTTAATCAATCCATGCTCTGCTCAAAGAAAAGTCAAAACACAATTCACTTTTGAACGAATTCCCAATTTATCTGACAGACTTATTTTTAAGGTTGAAATTTAATTGAAATCTAATTCTAGCATTAGGGTTAAATAGTGTTTGATATTTTACAATCAGGAAAAACATATTGGCAGTTTATTTTTACTGCATCACATTGTTATTGTTATCTTATAGTGAATTAAAAAAAAAATTAAATATTTATTTTTTAGTAGCAGGAAAACAATCGGAACGAATTATATTTCGAACGAATAAAAAAGGACCGTTCTTCCTACTCTGATAAAAATTACATTTCTTACTCTTTTTATAAAATATATAAAAATAATATTTAAACTTGGCAAACAGAACACCATCAATGGTCATTTCGACGATATATGCTTTTATGATATATGTAAATAGGTAAATAGCTTTAAATTTGAGCTTAAAAAATTTCAAAATGTTGTTCAGAAAATTTTTCCGGTACCAAAAATGGTATGATTTCTGAAATTTCCCGGGCCTTGTAGTTCGGAATATAAAATACCTAGACATTCAAACAAACTCTGTACCAAATTTCGGAATCGGGTAGTGGTTCCCTTACTTGTAACGTTTTTAATATTCCCCAGAAAAAAACGATCAAGAGCTTCCAAAAAAGGAAGATTTTCACTACTTCATAAGTTAAACAAAAAGCATATTTTGAACTTTTTTGGAAGTTCTTAAAAATTACTTCCAAAAAACGAAAAATAACTTTTGCATCACTAAGTATTTCCTTCCAATGGCAACACAATGTTAAATTAAAGATTTTTTCAGCTTTTTTTCTGTTCTTTTGTTGCTGGGTCTTACCACTAGTTTCTAGAGGATTTTGTGGAGACATTTTTTAATACCCAGCATCTAAGAGATAGCGGTCAAAAAAATCATTTAAGAACACATAGATGGGCTCGAAATTTAAACTTTAAAAATATAAACTTTAAAGTTTAGCTTTTGAGTCCATCTAGCTATGTCCGTCTGTTTTAAGCAGGATAGAGCGCGAAAGGAGACGAAATTTTGCCAAAATATTTATATAAGATTTGTTTTATATTGAAAAGTCTCAAAATCTGTAAATAAATAAAAATGTTATGAGCAAAATACTAGAATTACAAGGTGTTCGTTGTAGCTTAAAATATACTTATATACATATTATTCTGCTATATCTCTCTTAAATAAAAGCATGTACTAAAATGAAATTTTCATGGGTCAATGAAAACTTGGAAACAAAAAATTATCACGATCCGCCTACTTTACCGGCTATCTTCCATATAAGGTGAAAAGTCAAAGAAATTTTGTGCAAATACTTTATGGACACTAGGGTGATCGACATGGTTTTTTCAGTCAATGTGCTGTCGATTTTTTCAAAATTTTTACTTTAAAACACAAAACCGGTTTTAGAAAGAGCATTTTATTTTAGAAAACCTGTACTAAATAGTCATATTTAAATCGAAATTTGTGAGTATTTTTTTTTTTTTTAAATTTATATAGAATGGTTTTTAATATTTCAAAGATATGGTTTAAGGTAAATTGATATTAATTCAGCTCGATTAAACAAATATATTGGTAATAATTATCTTGAATAAAGTTTTAATGATTTTGGAACTAATCACTATTACAATTAAATTATATTTTTTTCACACTAATAAAATTATTCCGTGTTTCCGGCCTTATTATTAATGATAAAAACATGATAAAATTGTTTAAGAAAACGTCATATAAATCGAATACTTAAATGAAAAGAAAAAACAAATATACTTATTATAATATGCAATCATTTATTACAGTCATAGTATGTTGCTCTTTGTTTATGGTCAACAGAGCCATATTTTTTCTTTTTTTGAAGATTCGGCGAAGCCGAATACATTTAAATAAAAAACTCTTTTCTTTCAGTTTTTCTAAATCAAACTTTTTATTATTTTATATAAAATTATTTTCTATTTTTTTTTTTTTTCTTTTTCAAAATTCTTAAATTCTAATAAAGTCTACATTTATTTTTCTTATACATACGACTATTTTTCGCACATCCAAATGCCAACGAAAATGGTGAAAAATTTGTAACAATTTGCTTCAAACGTATAGGATCTGAATCATGATCAATGAATTTTATATCATCTTTACCACAAAAAAATTGAGCTAAATTTCGAAAAAATTGTTGTTGCCAACCGTGTTGTCCTTTTGCATAATAAATCATATAAGTACGATATATAACACGTACAGCAAATAGATCAGCAATACGTTCATCTATATCTTCAGTAGGATCTTGTTGTTGCATACAATTGAGAGATTTAGAGAAATTGTTATGCAATATTATGTCTGATGGATAGGGTAGAGGAAAACCTTGATGATCATATAGTAGACCCGAAGTATCAAAAGCATGTGTTAGTTCATGAGCAAAAACAAAACCAAAAATCGGTAATTGTTCAAGAGGTGTTTTTAGATATTGGAAAAAAGGCATTTGAAAACTGGCAAATGGTATGATCACCATATTTTGTTGGGCTACATAGAAGGGTGAAGATAAACTACCCAATTGATTGCTGGTTACCACATAATGAGTTTGATTCTGGGTAAATAATAGAGATTTATGAAAACGATGTTTTAATAAGAATAAATGATTTTTATAATAATTTTCTTTAGATAAATTCGGTAAATCCTGATAGAAATTTTCTATTTTATGATAATTAAAATTTTCTGGTAAATTTCCTATATTTATTTTAATGGCTTTTAATTTATTTTTTAAGTAATTTATTTGCACTCGTGAAAGATTTAAATAATTTTGTTCAAAATATTGCAACATAGTGGCTCTTATTTTATATAATAAATTATCAAAATACAAACGAAATCTTTGCGGTTGAAAATTAAAGTAATCCTTATAATATAGAAAATTAACAGCTAAATCAAATTTATTTCTTAAATCCTTTAAACATTCTAGAGCAGTAAATTCTTTGGTACTATCTTGAGCCAAATAATAAAGAAATTTTATCATTAAATAATTGGCTAAATGTTTTAGTTCCTTTATGGACCAAGATTTTTTATTTAAAAATTCAAAATATTTAGGATCTTCTAGAGTAATGAGAGTAATATTATTAAGTTCAGATTTACCTAATAAATGTTCAAGATAGAGGCTTAAATTTAGGCGGGGATAAATCTGGCCTAATTGCTGTAGATTAACTTGTTTCAATTGATGTGTATAACCATATTTCTTAACAATGTTATGCCATTTAATTTCAAAAAATTGTAATTGTTTTATAATTGGCTGCAAATCCTTTTGTAAGTTTAATAAACTTAATAACACCTTAAGTATGGGGGGTGAAGGTAAAAAATCCTCGGCTCTAAAAGAAGCTGGTGCTAGCCATATATTTAAACTGTTATCTATATTTCTGGTGATTTCAGTTTTTATTATTATATTATTTAAACCATAGGATTGTATTTGTCCCAACAAAGACCACAAATTAAAAGTTTCATTTGAGCTCAACCATGATGTTTTGCTTTCCATTAAGGGCCAATTTAATTCTTTATTAGGTTTAAGTTCTTCCAAATATTTTCTTAAATTTCTTTCTTTTTCTTGGCAACATGATGTCCAATATAAAAACATTTTATCATTAAAGTTTTGTTTTTCATTGCTATTTGTTTCAATTGCTCTATTTTTCGTTAAATATTGCAAAGATTTTAATAATTTTTTATTCATTTCATAATCCAATTTTTGTGTTATTTCACTATAATTAGTATCCGGATTTTCGTGGCTATAATTTTTGCAAGCATAATCATAGAAATCATCACAAGGTCCTTTATCGTGGTTGGTATAATAACATCCTTTAATAACTATTAAGTTGCAAAATAAAATTAATATTATTATTGCAATATTTTTAAAAGTTTGCATTATTGAAGATGTCCCGATGTTTTTGCAATCAAAGTCAAATTGATACTAATAACAAACATATTAGAAATTAATTATCTCTGCTAACTTATGGCAGCGATAAGAATGTTTGTGTCTAAATACACATAAATATATATTAATATTCTAATAAAAATATATCTTATAAAGGAAAGGTTCAAAGTTCTTCAGCTGCAATTAAATTAGATTGCAAATATTTAAATTTATATTGAAATATTTTTAAAAATCTGAAAACTCTAAAATATTGCATATGGCACATTGGGGCGGAATCAAAATTATTTTTAAAAAAATCTAAAACTTTTGATTGGCTGATAGGATTTGCAGTAGGGTGTGCAATATAAAGTTTAAAAAGGGATACCTAACAGACCCCTCAAAAGAGTAGGTAAGGTGACTCAAAGTACAGTAGCTCTGACATAAATAAATTTTTATTCGTTATCAAAAAATTTAATTCCCGTCCGATTTCAAAAATTGTATCTGTTAATGTTGTAGCATTAAATATAATAGCAGTAAAGCGTGTTAAGCTTGAAAAGTGGACACAAAAAACTACTAAGAGCCAGAGATAAAGTGGCTCAAAAAGAACATCTGATATAAAAAAAGAAGAACCTCTGATATAAAAAAAGAAGAACCTCTGATATAAAAAAATGTTTAATCACTACGAACGATTTTAGTCTTCTTATGATTTTTATTATTAAAACGATCATCTCCGCTCCCTGATAAAAATTTAAAAATCTGACTCTGTAAGGATTAATAGGACGAAATTCTTTAAAGTTGAATTTTAACTTTCTACCACATCTGGGAGTTTACGAAAGATCTGGAAAGTAAAAAATGATTAAAAAATGACATATAAATGCGCTTATATCCGCTTCCTGATTGAAGTTTAAAATACCATTAGGATTCATGGGATATAAAGTTGCATACATTATCTGCAACATTCAGAAAGCTCTGGAAAGCAAACATAATGTTTAGAAAATTACCCAAAAAACGCTTATTTCCGCACCCTGCTAAACATTTCAAAGTTCGTTAGGATTTGTTGGACAACAAATTTTTAAAAGTTATCCAAATTAATTAATTTTCTACCATGTTTGAGAGCTTCAGAAAGTGATTCAAGTTCTAATTTCCTACATTGTTTGAGAGATTCAGAAAGCTCAGGAAAGAGAAAAAAAAGGTTAAGAAAATCATGCAAAAAATGCTTTTTACCGCTCCCTGAAAAAACTTCCGAGGAGAAAATTTGTTTATTAAAATTCAAGGAAAATGAATGAATGAAATGATCATGAAATGATTATTTAAAAAACTACAGGCCATTTTCGTTTTCATATAATTTTCTATGAAAATATCAATATTTAAGGAAAATTCCAAGTGATCACAGCTTAACGTTATTTTGTCGATTTGAGGCTTACTAAAGAAACTACAGGCGTTTTTAGTTTTCTTATGATTTTTATGAAATTATCGATATTTAAGGAGAAATCCTAATGATAGCAGATAAACGTTATTATGTTGATTTTAAGCTTATTTAAGAAACTACAGGCGATATTAGTTTTCTTATGATTTTCTATGAAAATATCGATTTTAAAGAAAATTCCAAGTGATCACCGATTAACGCTATTTTAACGATTTGAAGCTTATTCAAGAAACTACAAGCGATTTTAGTTTTCTTATGATTTTATATGAAAATATCGATATTTAAGGAAAATTCCAAGTGATCACAGATAAACGTTATTTTGTCAATTTGAAGCTTATTTAAGAAACTACAGGCGATTTTAGTTTTCTTATGATTTTATATGAAAATATCGATATTTTATTAAAATTCCAAGTGATCACAGATAAACGTTATTTTGTCAATTTGAAGCTTATTTAAGAAACCACAAGCGATTTTAATTTTTTATGATTTTCTATGAAAATATTGATTTTAAAGCAAAATTCCTAATGATCATAGATAAACGTTATTTTGTCGATTTGAATTTTATTGAGGAAACTACAGGCTGTTTTAGTTCTCTTATAATTTTATTTGGATATATAGATTTTTAAGGAAAATTCCAAATGATTACAATTTTGTTACTAAAAATAAAACAATTATAAGTTTTTTTTTTATTATTTTTATTATTGTTTATATTAATAAGTAAATTAAATATTAATACAAATAATAAATAATAAGATTAGTTTATAAAATGTCTTCTAAGTTATTTTTCAATTAATAAATTAATTTGAAAAATATTTGAATATTCTTTTAATTAAATTTGGTACAATACTAAAATGTTGATATATTTATTTAATTATAAAAATATTTGAAATGGTTTTATAAATTCTATATAATAATTTATTTAAAATTTTCTTAAGTCAAATATTTTTCGGTAGCCTTAATAGAGGCGACAAATTTTTTTCGGATAACTATTACTATTTTTATGACATCTAAAAGTCAAAGCAAATTCTGGAAAATTTTTAACAATTTGCTGTAAACGTATACTATCAGCATCATGATCAATATATTTAATATCATCTTTACCACAAAAAAATTGTGATAAATTCATAAAGAATTTCCGTTGCCAATTTTTCTCATTATAAGCATAATAGTTTCTATAGGTATTATAAGCCACACGTACAGCAAATAGATCAGCAATACGTTCATCTATATCTTCTGTAGGTTTTTGTTGTTGCATACAATTTAAAGATTTAATAAAATTAACATTTTCCATTATACCCATTGAGTTGTTTAAAGGTAAACCATTGTGATCATATTGTAAACCGGTGGTATCAATAGCATGTGTAAGTTCATGAGCCAAAATGAAACCAAAAAGTGATAATTGTTCGAGATAAGTTTGTGAATAGTCGAAAAATGGTTTTTGAAAACTACCAAATGGTATAACAACCATATTTTGTTGTGGTACATAAAATGGTGATGATATGCCACCCAAACTATTGCTCGACACTATGAAATGAGTTTGATTTTGTGTATAGAGTAGAGTTTTACTAAATCGATGTTTCAGCAGCAGCAAATGATTTTTATAGTAATTTCTTTGATCCAAATTCGGTAGATCTTGATAGAAGGCATTAATGCTATTATCATCATAAAAATTATCGGGTAAATTTCCTACATTTATTTTAATGGCTTCCAATTTCTTTTGTAAAAAATTTATTTGTTCATAAGAGAGTTTTAAATAATTGTCGTCAAGATGTTGTGACATTGTTTTCTTAATTGTAAAACGCATTATGTTCAGAGTAGTTTGGAATGGCTGGGCATTGTTTATAAAAATCTTATGATAATAGTAAACATTTAAGGCCAAATCGAATTTATTTCTTAAATCTTTTAAACATTCTAGAGGTGTAAATTCTGCTGTACTATCTTCGGCCAAATAATAAAGGAATTTTATCATTAAATAATTGGTCAATTGCAACAGCTCTTCTTCAGTCCAGTTTTTATCATTTAGATATTCAAAATATTTTGGATTTTCTATAGTGATATTAGAGATATTTTCTAGCTCTTGCTTACCCACTAATTGTTTAAGAAATAATTGTAAATTAAGTTTAGGATAAAGTAAAGCCAAATCCTCAAAATTTAATCCTGTAATTAGATCTGCATTAAAGTAATTCTCTGTAATATTTCGCCAGAGTAAATCTGTTGCTTTTAGTTCTGTTATAATAGATTCCACATATCGTTGTATATCCAAAGCTTTTAGTAATATCTTTAGTGTATTCTCTTCAGGCAATGAACCTTCAATGGGTATAAAGACCGGTTCTAGCCATATATCTAGTGTATGGTCTTTATTTCTGTTGATATCTTGTTTTATTAAAACATTATTTAAACCAAATGATTGTAATTGTCCCAATAAAGACCACAAATCGAATGTTTTATAAGGTTCTAACCATAATTCTTTTTGCTCCAATAATGGCCAATTTAGATTGGAACTAGGACGTATTTCTTCAAAATATTTTTTTAAAACTCTACGCGTTTCATTTTTACATGATTGCCAATATAAAATAAATTTTTCTTTATAATTCTGTTTCTTATTATCATAAGCATATACGTGAGATCTCTCAATAACTTTCAATAATTTTTTATTAAATTCATAATCCAACTTTTGTGTAATTTCACCATAATTGGGATTCGTATTTTCTTCGTTATAACCACTGCAGGCATATTCATGGAAGTTTTTACAAGCCTCACTTTCTTGAGGATAAATATATTTTGTAAAAAATTTACATCCTTTTACAACATTGAAGTTTTGTTTTAATACGAATATTATAATTAATAATTGTAAAAAATTTTGCATTCTGTGTGTTTACTTTTAAGTTAAGATTGAAACTAATCAATATTTCTAATTTTAATTTATTATATATTTTTTTTTTCAACTAAAAGATAAGCTTAAGTATGCCTGCAATAGAAAAAATGAAACTATAGAGTGATTCCTCAAAAAACCGGACAACCCTACGAATAGACATCTCATATACCAATGCAGAAAATTGCTACTAAAGAGACTACACAAACCAAAAGCTTTAGGACTCAATGCCTTATCCTTTCCCAAAAAAATACTATGAACTAAACCAGGAAAACGCTAAAAAAATTGGACAAATACGTAGCTGTTATATTGCTAATAGCTCTAATATAAATCTGTGTTTTCAGTAGCATATTATATATATTTTTTTTATAAATCTTATTTCAACCTTTGACCTTTCGAAGTGAAATACTTAAGATTACATTTTAGTACAAATGAAATAAATTACATTATGAAATAGTATGAAAAAAGTTCTTTATTTAAATATAACGTTTTTAATTTTTAAATTGACGGAATTCTTGAATACAAAATAAGTGGAATTTAACTAGAACTAGAATTTTTAGTTCTAGAACAGAACTAGAACTTCAATAGAAACTAAATGGAATTCGGTTACATCTGAACTAAAACTGAACTAGAACTACAACTGATTTATAACAGGGCTAGGACTAAACTAGAACTGAACTAAAACGGAACAAGAACTAAACTAGAATTGTCCAGAACTGAACCAGAACTAAACTGATTTAGAACTGAACTAGATCTGAACTAAAACTGACCCAAAACTCAGCTAGAACTGATCTAGAACTGAATTAAATCTGAAATGAACTGGAACTGAAGTAGAATTGAACTGGAACATAATTAAAACTGAAATGGACAAAAAATGAACTACAACTAAACTAGAACTAGTACCGGAATTGAACTGAACTAGAACTGAACTAGTACTGAACTTGAACTGAACTAGAACTAAACTAGAACTGAACTTGAACTAGAACTTAATTAGAGCTGAACTAAGAACCAAACTAGAAATGAACTACAATTGAACTAGAAATGAGCTGCAACTGAACAAGAACTAGTACTGAAATAAAACTGAACCTGAAATAAACTAGAACTGAAATAGTGGTGAACTAGAAGTGAACTATAACTTAACCGAACTAGCAATGAAATAAAACTGAACTAGAAATGAACTGCAAATAAACTAGAACTAGTACTGGAATTGAACTGAACTTGAACTAAACTTGAAATTTACTACAACTAAACTAGTACTGAAATAGAACTGAACCGGAACTAGAACTGAATTCGATCTGAGCTATAATTTAACTAGAAATGAACTAGAGCTGAAGTAGATGTGAACAAAACTAGAACTGAACTAGAACCGAAATAGAACTGAACTAGAACTGAGATATAACTGGACTGGAACTGCACGAGAAGGGAACCTGAACTAGTACTGATCTACAACTGAGATATAAATGAACTAGGACTGACCTAAACTAGAACTAAATTAGGGCTGACGTAGAACTGCACTACTAAAGCAATGTGATGACAATGTACTGACAATGAAAAATTGTTAGCAACAGGTAAATTTCCAGTTTAGACG
>MINK01174653.1:9500-23751 GCA_001735545.1 Phormia regina
CATTGAAAAGTAAGTACATCTGTAACTACATGCCATTACCAAGTTTTTGCTGGGATAAACTTTGCTTAAATTGCTAATATTTTAAAAAGGGTCATGCTATCAATTAAATTTCTTTAATAACAAAAACCTTGATATGTTGAGTTAATTTTTATTATGAATTTGTGAAATGATCAAAACCGTCGCAACAACCCCATCCATGGGGTACTTAGATTCGCCATATTAATGCAGCCTACCCTACTTCTATTTTCTTAAACCAAGTGCGAATTGCTTGAATTAAGAATGACAAGCCTCTAGTAGCCCTGCTTCGATTTGAAATCCGTGACTTTATAAATTTAAAGTGAACACAGTTTCCGGTTGTATGATAAGAAAGTCAAAACTTCCATATAAAATGTGTAAAATTCAGGAGTGTGTGTACCTTGACCAATAGACTTATTGGACTTGTTTCTTTTATCTTAAAATCATCTCTGGAGTAAACTTTCAGGAAAGTGTGAAAATTTATTAATTTGTTGCTAAAGAAAATATTCATTTTAGAGAAAAAAGGGTGCAGATACTTTTTTCAGGCAAAAACCACAATTGCTGTATTTTTCAAATTCAAAATCATTTATTTTGGGACTCGCTAAAGATATCGACTTTCAATTTTTTTAAATGTTAATTTTTCGAATGTCGAATAAGACCGGTTTTTTTTTCAACATAGAAAACTGGTTTTAAAAATTGCTTTTCATTTTCAAAAAACACATACTAAAATATAATATTTGACTGAAATTTTTGAATATTAAAAAAGTATTCAATAAAATTCATAAAGTATTTTTTCTAATGTTTCAAAAGATATTGTTTTAAAGGTTAAATGAAATTAATTTTGTAAGATTTAAATAAATTAATAATAATTTAATTAATCCTGAATGAATATTTGTTTTACGCTATTGCAACACAGCGGTGTACCGTTTCAGTAAAATTGCATTCTGGCTTCTTTCATATTAATCCATGTTTCAGTTTTATGAATAAGTAAAAGTGAAATATGCATTTTGATGATTATTTTCTTTAAAATTTTGTATACCTATACCAGGGGTTCTCACAAGATATTGGTTTTCGCAGACCTCTTTTTTGCCCATTACAAATGGAATCGCGACCCACTCCAATTTTAAAGATCAGATGATTTTTTTTTTTTTTTTGTTCGCATGATTTTTTATTTTGTTCCATGAGAATCTTAATTTAAGGGTGTTTTCGGATAAAGCATATCCAATATCTTTTCTGCGCCTACAGGAAAGTCGATGGCTTTGTTTTAAGGAACTAAAAAATAGTTCCACATAAGGGCGGGAAGCGGAGCATTGGGGGAGTACTTTTGACATATATTATTTTTAATGCTTCCCAATTTTTGTTTCCTCACCTGAATTTAAAATATTTGTATATATTCTTGTTTCGAGTTATAAATTTTTAAGTACCTATTTTTAGAAATTCGTTGCAATTATTAAAGAAACAAAATTATCTACTGAATAAAACAATATTATATATCGTTCACTCCGATGAGCGGATTTTTATAAAAAAACGACAATATTTTTATTATTTCATGGAGCCATTTTTAAATATCTCTAATTTTATTTTTCTAATTTTGAAAAATGGCCAATTTTATTCACGAAATTTCATTTTTCTAAAAGTCAAAATATCGCAAAGTGTGTAACTTTAAACTTAAAAATCTTCCAACAAATTTTCACAGATTTTAATGATTATAAATTGCATATGTTAAGACACTGGTGTTATTTTTAAAATCACTACATTTATAGTGGACATATTCATCTTTATATATGCAATTTATAAGCAAAAACGGGTATGCAAAAAAAAAAAAAAATAAGCAAAAACGAGAGTCACAGAGAAATATTTTGGGCGTTTTTCTCGTAGAATTGACGATATATTTTTTTAAGTATCTTCACAGGATGGTTTTAAAATAGTAAATAATCCAATAGTCGCAAGCAGTCAAGATTACCATCTCCTCAAAATTTCACCACTTTATAATTTTTTTGACTTAAGGTAATATTTTCTAAAATCCTAACCACGAATCTGAAAACGGAATGCAGTTAAGGAATCTATATAATGCCATTATGCAAATCTATGGTAATTCGAAAAAATATGATTTTAATAGTCGAAAATATGAAACACACGCTAATGAATGTAGCTCTAAAAAAGGAACACAATGAAATATTTGGATACGTTTTTTCCAAGAATACGTTGTTACTTTTCATTCTCTATATAAAATTTTAAAAATTGATTTGTCTTTTTATTGTAAGTTTTTTAATATAAATGTCTATATAATATTTTTATTAAAAAATTGTGTGCTTAAGAAAATATTTTTTCAATATATCATCGCGACCGCCAGGAATGACTCACGGACCCATTGTGGTCGCGTACTCCCGTTTTGAGAAGCCGTTGCCTATACGAAAAAAATTGGGAAGGGTATTATGCGTTTGTGCTCATGTTTAGTAACATCGAAAATATTGAGTCTAAACCATTTTAATTTGGTTACCAATCGCTTTAAGTCGAATTAACAAGTGTCCATCCGTCCGTTGACTCTATCTAAATTAATGAAATTTGGCAATACAGTTTGCTTTACAAGTCAAGAACGAAGCTTACAAATAATCTCCTAATGTAGACAGAACTTTGCACATGTAAATTCCCATATAGTTTAAATTTGTGTATCGAATTCCAATTAAGACCCCCCCGGCTTTTGATGGCACACTATGTATTAGGGTATTGTCTGGCTTGTCCGTCTATATCCTTCTTCTCGTTTTTATTGATTTAATCGATTTTTTTTCCAAAAATAATTATGTTAAGTAAATTTTAACTTGAAAATTAAAAGATTTATTGTTTTTTCTTTAAGAAATGTAGTCTTTTGATAGAAATATTAACTTCTGCAAAAAAACCGGATAATCGTTTTTTTCTGAATTTCAAAAAGTGCAACCGGTTTTTTCAAAATATTAACTATTCGAAAACCGGTTTCTGCCGAATAATCGATCACCCAACGAACGTTAAATTCTTATCCTGGTAAGAATTTATAACATGTGGACACACTTTATTAGAGCTCAAGCGAAGATAAATTTGCTTTGCTATCAAACGTCATTTTGTTGTTGTATTTTGTTAACATTGATTTTTTGAGAAGAATCATATTTCTTTCATTCTTTTAGATGCATATATTTTTTGTATATGGATCAGATGTATATGTAACTTGAAACAACAATAGGGGTTGTTACAACTTCAAAATGTAATTTACTAAATTGTTTAATATAATATAATTAATATAATATATAACAAATATATAAATACCAATTAAATATTTATTTATTTTTGGAAATTATGAAAAACAATACTAACAAACTTTTTTATCTAAATATTTATTTTCATGTTAATTTAATTATAGACTATTTTTTAATATTGTTATTTAAAATACTTTGCTTATGTTAACTACCTTTCTCTTGTAGACAAAGCGTAGATACATATGTGTATATAACTTATTGCCAAACTATGCAAATTCCGTAGTAACAAAGGGTTTGAAATCTGTTAAATTCACAACACTGGACTAAGCTAAAACAAAGATATTTTTTTTGCATTATGTCATTAAAAAAAGTAAAATTAAAAAACTTCACTATGAACTTAAAATGATGGTAGCAGGTACAAATACATTTTGTAGATACATTTGTGGATACTTTAGGAGATACAGTTAAACCAACACAGATGGAATAAATATTACTGTAAAGACACTAGTATAGATAAATAGATAAGAAGGTGCAAGTACATATTATATGTATGTATATGTATACGTATTATATGTATTTTATAATTTATAAAGTTTTTTTTTTTTGAAAAACATTTCAAGTTTAAAATCCCGTATTTGTATTTAATTCTTTTTTGTTTTTTAAAACTACTTCTAGTTACTGTGTTAGGTTTATTATTTAATTATTTTCTGGTTCATTATTTTACAATTGCTAGAAGGATGCTGTTTTTTATTCTTATTTAGATAAAATAATTCATGGACTTCATTTACAAATCTCTTGTTGTTAGTAAGAGTATTTAGTAAGTAAATATCTGGTTTTAATATTTGAGGTTTAAATTAACTTGTTTCTTTTTCATTTTAAAAGTTTCGTTACCTTGAAAATAATAAGTTTATTGAAAATTTTTTATTATCATTTTTATTTGATTAATGATATACAGAAATCAGTATAATCAGAGAAGACACTACAATTTTATAATATTATATAAGTAGACTTAATCATGAATTATCATTATTGATACTCATATTAAATATTCTAACCTGCAAAAACTGTGTTGGCTTGCCATGTAAGTAAGTGTAAGAAGCTAATATAATGGCCTACTCCAATAACATTAGATGAATCTCATTATTTTAAATTGGCTGATGTCATAGAAGGATCAATCTACTCATGACATATCATTCAAATTAACTTTATAGTATGTCTTATTAATCAGAGAGAGCTACAATTTTCTAGCATATCTGATAGCACATTTCTAAGATAGTCTATTGATATATGAAAGAATACTCTAAAATTGTCATTTTGGAGGAAGAGTCAAAATTCAATTAATATTAATACAATGTGAATTACTTAAGCGAGTTTATGTAGTAAGTTTCAGCAATTATCTCTTATTACTCAGGTTATGAAATAATATAGGTTATCACTGAGATATAAGATATCGCTAAAAAAACGGATTATCAAACAATAATTTAGTTATTAAATTTATTTTAGTAATAGAGAAAAAACAATTAAATACTAAAAAATATTGGTATGAGACATTTATATTATTATTGTAAATAAACACATGAATTATTTAAGTATTCGAGAGAGAATTTGATCTATAATAAATATTTTCTGTAAAACTTGACAGTTGTAGAAAATTTAAAAGAATTTCGTATCGACATAAAGAACAAGTAATGTAATGTATTTTTAATGTTTTACTGAACTCTAAAATGAATTATCATTTTTAATATTAATGANAAGATTGATAAAAAAATAATATTTCTAAAAATCTGATCTCTATTAATTGGTTACATATCCGGTTGAAAGTAAGTGCTTACTAATCAACTATCATGTAATGCAGAAAGTATGTTGTTATCAGTGAAGAGTAACTGCATCCGTAACTATATGCCATTACCAAGATTTTGCTAGGATTAAGAGTCAATTTTAATTTTCATATTAATTCTAAATTTTTATTATAAAAAAATTTAAGGGCCTTACTTTGTAAAATACTTCCCCTCATTTTAAAATGCTTTTTCATGTAAATTGTTTTTGTTTTCCAAAAATTTTATATGGAAATTTTTACAAAGTGATTTGCAGGAATTTAGAA
Organism: Phormia regina; assembly: GCA_001735545.1. Taxonomy (NCBI): domain Eukaryota; kingdom Metazoa; phylum Arthropoda; class Insecta; order Diptera; family Calliphoridae; genus Phormia; species Phormia regina. The sequence continues at coordinate 14,844 of MINK01174653.1, forward strand.
AATAAGGGGATAAATTTTATTTGAATACTCCAGTAGGTTTTGATATTATCCACACTGGGACCCCATCGTAGCCTTTGTACGAATGATAGATGATTATCTTGTATGGTGAAAGACTATAAACTTCGGCTAGAATCAATAAAATGGCCCCTTAATAATAAAGGACTAGACAGTCACAATTACGAGGTCTTATCTTTTGATTGGCCAAATCTACACACCTTTGATCAAACGTGTCCTAATAGAATTCTGTTAGTAATCTTAATTTGTTCATTTGAACTTGTTTTCGTTTAGCCTGCCTAAGACCTGTTCGGGGAAAGCTTACTTCAGAAATTGACTTTTTTCAGTAAAATAATCACCCAGTCGTTATAAGAGGCGTGGCTTATACAAAATTTGTTGTGTGTTTAGATAACATATGTAGGTAAGTTTTCAAGGTATTTTTTTAACGAAATTTTTTTAGGGCTAGCGGGGAGATTGTTACCCCAACTGCCCTCGGGTTTATTTTACTGGCATTTACATTAAGCATTTTTTTTAGAAACATGAAAATAATGGTCCAAAGGAAAATTATGGAAAAATGTTACCTCCTTTTTGAAAAATTTTTCCAATTTTCTAATTCAAAATAACACAAATTTTTATCTTAACCACATAGATATATGATCCTTACAGGAAAATTATTTAGAATTTTGTACAGAATCCAGAGAATATTTTAGACAAATTTTAGGACTCAAATTGCGTCCGCCACGTTAAAAAAAACTAAAAAGAAACATGTTCATAAATGGGTCAACATTATACTTTGGTCCAAATATCTGTAAGTTCCTTTTTTATAGAGATTTATAAGGAATATCTGTGTGCAAAATTTTTTTTCAATCAAATCATAAATCATTTAAATTGTATTATATATTAATAAAGATTAATTGATTATGGCCAATAGGCTAGGTTACGGACTAGTTTCAATAAATAAAATAAAATTTTGGAGATTTTTAAAAAAATTGAGGTGACCAACTTTAGAGGTCTACTCCTCGTCCCCCAGACCCTCTACGAACCTATCCTCCTCCATAACAATTGCCACACGCTTTAGGATTGCCCATGTGAAATTTCATTCAAATACATCCAGCAGTTCTAATGTTACACAATTATTTCCCAAAAATTTAGTTTTGGGAACACTGTGCATATCTATTCTAGATGCATTCTACATTTATGCAGAGAAAACGAGAGAAGAAGCTATAGTCGATCAAGACCGACCATATGATACCCTACACCATTGCCTATGTGTACCAAAATTCGGGAAGGAGCCAATTATGGGCCTATACTTGTATTAAGTGGAAAATAAAAACATACTATTGCAGAATATTACATTGATACTAAGATTCACATGTATGTATGGACTTTTTGGTGGTTCCCGAAATTGGGTCTTATATGGGAGCTATGGTCAATTATGGACTGATCTTAATGAAATTTTTCAGGATCACTTATACTTATAAAAATGTTATATGTGTCGAATATTAAATTAATATTAACATTTTTTGGGATTAATGCACGTTTAAGTGATTATCGAAAGAGGGTTATATGGGAGCTATGGTAAATTATGGACCGATTTTGATGAAATTTGGCACATAGATTTATGCTCACATAAAACTTATTTTTGTCAAATTTCATTAAAATATTTTATTTTTAAGGTATGTTTGAGTGTTAAAACTCTTTTCCGGGAGAACATTTATATGGGGGCTAGGTGAAATAATGGGCCGATCATGACCGAATTAAATAGGCTTCGTCCTTGTACCAAAAAAGTCATATGTACCAAGTTTCATCAAATTATCTCTAAAATTGCGACCTGTACTTTGGGCACAAGCTTTACATGAACAGCCAGCCAGCCAACCAGACGGACGGCGGACGGGCACCGTTAAATCGACTCAAAAAGTGATTCTGAGTCGAACGGTATACTTTAAGGTGGGTGTAGGAATATTTTTTCACTGCGTTATAATATTTGCACAAACACAACTAATATCCCAACCACCTTTTGTGGTGTAGGGTATAATCATTACCTATATGTAAGTATGATTAACGAATGACCAAATATTTTATTAAAAAAAAAGAAGATATACTCGGTCAAACCCGACCATATGAAGAGTTTTTCCTTACATTTGGGTCAATCGTAGACCAATAAAATAAAACATACGAATAGATCATATTACGTTGATACTAACATTTATAAATATTTATATAATTCTGGGGGATTCTTGAAAACGGGCCTATGGATCATCCTTCATAAAATTTATAAACGTTAAATTCTAGTACGGTAGGACATTTGCATGGGAGCTAGGTGAAATAATGGACCGATCACAACCACTTCTAATGGGCTTTGTCCTTAAACTGTATGAAATATTTGTGCCAAATTTCATAATTTTTTGATTAATTTCTCATCATTGTTAAATCGAATCAGAAAATGATTGGTATAAAAAATGAGAATCTTCGATATCAGCATAAATGCATAATGTACAATGGTGTATTTAGGGTTGCTAGATGGACTGGATTTCGCTGGATTTTCCAGCTTTTTTAACCATTGTCCAGTACCCAGCTGAATTAAATTTGGTCCAGCTAAATATAGTACTTCACAGAAAAAAGTATAAATCAACTACAATTACAAAATTTGTAATATTAATTAATGTTTAATTAATTTTGCTCTAATCATCAAAATGATAATATTAATAACTACAGTAATTGATTTTAATATTATTTATTTTGATAAAATATATGTATGTAATGAACTAAAAATTTTTGAAAATTGAATTAAATTTATTTTATTTCATTATTTTATGGAAAAAAATTTCCTTTTTTCTTATATTTTATTAAAAAAATATCAATTTATTAAAAAAATATCTTAAACCAAGTAGAGTGTTAATTAATAATTTTATTAAAAAATAATTTAAAATATTTTTTCTGTGTTACAAAAAACAAAACAATAAAGAGGCTATAAAAATAATAGTGTAGCTAATTATGCTCGTAACTTAACTGTGAACTTTTGAAATTTTGAAACATTAAGGAGTTCTCCTCCCTAATTCTCTTAATATCGTGATTATTTCCTTTACTAAAATTATGCTATTAATTAATAGTGCATTTATAAAAATGGAAATTATAAAAGTTTTAACTAAATTTGGGAGGAAAAATTTTTAATAGCCGTCCGTCGACGGGAAGATTTTTAAATGCATATAACTTCCTAACTATTAAATTGCACTCGAAATATTTTCAACGTTAAAAGTATTATTAATGATTAAAAATTAGAAACAGGACAATAAATTCATCTTCCAAAAGATAGAATAGAAAATATAAATAGTTCTCAATTATAAATAAAAAAGTTTATGTTTCGCTTTTTTCCTAAATCCCGCTACTTTCCACTATTGTCTAGCATTTTGTGAATCTAGATCTGGCAAACCCTAGGTGTATTATATAAAAATGTCATTTCATTGCCAGAATTTTTTAAGAGAAAATGTTTTGTAGAATATGAAAATATTGAGGCCACTTTTGAGATTTGATATGAAATAATATCGATCCCTGACTGTAACCCGCAACAATCGAGTTTTTTATGAAAATCTATAATTCAGAATTCTATTTTATTGTAATTTTTAACAGATAGCTTTAATATTGATGATAACCTTTAAAAAATAGCAGTAATAAAGCAAAATATTTAAAAATATTCCCTATTAATATATCCTCCACTGTAACCAACATACTTTAAATCTGATTAAACACAAAACATGTTTTGTAGACCATTAAAATATCGATTTTCTCACATGTTTAAAATTTAAATTACCCTTTTTTACTTGACTTAGTCCCAAAAAAATAAAAAAAGAAGAAATAAACCACAAACATATAATTGAGATCATTTTTCAAAAAACAATTTGTAAACTACAGCAAGAAACTGAAGCTGAAACGAATACAAAAACTAAATTAATAAAATATTCTTATCATAAACAAATTTGCATATCAAATTAACACTTTAAAACAATTTTTTTTTCTTAAGTAGAAAAAGAAATAATGATAATGAAGAAGAAGAAGAAAAAACTTTACTTATATTGAAAATTTACATAAAATATTAAACGAAGAAAGCAAATAAACTTTTTAAGGCTGATAGATAGTCTGTCGAACAGACAGACAGATGGTAGGATGGACAGACGAACATACAGAAAAATGGGAGAACGGACAGATGAACATACATACAGGGTATTAGTTCATATACAAATATACATGTATGAGCTAAGGAGACAATTCATTTAGCATAAATATTTTTGATATTTGACTGTAGTTTTTAAAGAACTGATAATGACAATACACAGTGTGGCAGAATCTACAACTTTTTGGTAATAAATCTGTAAATTTCAATCTGCTGGTGCACAGAAAAAAATATTTCAAATAAATTTTTAATAAAACTATTAATTAACTTTGTATTGGAATTTAATTATATTATTTATTACTATAATTAACTTTCTAATTGGTTTAAAATATTTTTTTTAAAAATTGTCAGCTTTTAACTAAATATGAAGGAATATGAAAAACTTGTCTATAAAAATATGGAAATAATACAAAATTTAAGTAAATTTTCAAAAATGTTCAGTTCGTTATATCTATTTAAGAAAAAAACAGTAAAAATAAAATCAATTATTGTAGTTATTAGTATTATTATTTAGATTATTGGAGCAAAATCAATTAAAAATTAATTAATATAAACAATTTCGCAATTGAAGTTGATTTTTACTTTTTTTCTGTGTGGTATTTAAATAAAAGTTCACACAATCATAGCAGCGTAGTGTATAATTTCAAGTTTGGTATGGCGTTCCCCAGAAGATATATCGACTTTCTGTTTTTTCTAATCGATTAGTTAATTTATTCATTTACTAATTGAATACAAATTTTAAAATATCAAACAAAAATATTGGACCATATATTGAGAAAATTGAAATAGTTTAAATTTCAAATGTAAATGATAAAACATTCATACATATTTTATAGGCCTTATCGATATACAAAAATCTAAAAATCACCTTTACTGCTCATCTCAGAAAACTCTACGAGTCCAATTAATGTTAAACAAACTTCAAGAAGTTCTCATGCAACTTATGTAGGTACATATATAGGAGTTTTCATGCGACCTTCATATATTGTTAGTAAATTTTGTTACTTATGCAAACTTGACTCGCATGAATGAAATGTGGAAAGAAAAAATTATAATATCATTCATATATATGTACTAAGTAAACAAGAAATAAGTTTTTATTTATCCATATGGTACAACTCTATATACAAACACATGATATTGTATTTTGGAGTTCTATGGTCATAATTGACCATTCAGGCATAAACTATACAAAACTTAACACAATCACGAAGAAAATAAAATATAATAAAAAATAAAAAAACTAACAACATAACAGAAAATATAATATTGGATTTGAACTTCCAAACAATTGACCAGTCAAGCATAACGGACATATTAAACCAAACTCCAACAACCAAACAGACTGCGAGCCAGTTAGTTAGTTAGTTAGTTATTCAGCCATACAACAATATTTAGTCCAGCAATTGAAAATTCAATATAAATAAATATTACGAGTATTATGATTGTATATTTACTCGTATTTAATATGACCAATATCGAATTGTGAGTGGAGAAGTTGGCGACGGGTAGGGAAAAAAATAATAATAAAAGCTTAACAATGAAATTATGGTGTGAGACCTTTATTGGCCATGTGGTTATTAAATGTGCGTGTGAATGTTGCCTTATGAACGTATAAGGCCGATATTTTAACAAATTTATTTATTTTTGTTACTTTTGGAGGTAGATACTTAATTTTTCCTTTTCGGATTTCTTTCAACCATAAAACAGCTGCTGCTATTTTTATTTAAGTCAATGGGGGTACCAACACATTTGATTGGTTCTACAGCTACAATATCATGAAATGAAAATTAACAGCATTTGCTTTTTGTATAAAGTTTTTTGTTTATTAGAAATATAAATAAAAGAATAACATTGTGAGCATAAAGTTAAAAAGACTATTAAATAAATAACTTCTGAGGTAGTGTTTAAATTTCAACAATTGTATATTACTTTTTGGTCGCAATTTTTCTAAGATTTAGGAAGAATTTAATTATTTTATATAGATATAATTTTACAGTTCAATTTACAGAGCTTTCTAAAGCTCCTTGATCACGTGGTAAATTAAAATTTGAGTTACTTATATAACCCTTTGTCCTACAAATCATAACGTAGACTGGCGATAAGTGGATTTCTTCAAAACATTTTTTCTTCTCATTTCAGAGCTTTCTGCAGCTTCCAAGCTCAATTTGGCTCATTTATAAAAATTTTTTGTCTTACAAATCTTAACAAATTTTTACATTTTTATCAGAGAAATATCGAGATATATATAATTTTTTTCTCCTTCCAGAGCTTTCTGAAACTCTTCGATGACATAGAATTTTCAAATTTAGTCCACAAGACCTTAAAATGTGTTTTGAACGATATGTCGGTTACTAATGGATCGATGTTTTTCATTTATTCAGCAATATAATTTTCTGAATTGTTAAATTAAAAACAAATTTGCTTACTATACCGAAAGCTTATAAAAGCCATAAAAAGCGATTCTGGTCATATTTTAAAATATCTTCTATATATGAAAAAAAAATTTATTTATTTTTATTAACGTTCTTCCCAGGAATATTTCCTAAAATTTTATGACTAAAACATATATATTCGATTTACATATTTTGTATTTTCTGACAACTTATTCATCAAATATGTATAATAAAATAGAAATATGTTAAAATGTAAATTATATTTCAAAGAATAAAAGCAGCAAAAACGGATCTGAGACAGGTGGACCATTAAAGGGTTCGATGTTTAAATATTGTTATACTTTTATCGATTTAAAAAAGCAAATAAATTAAATATTCTTTAGGAAATAAGAAATCATATTTTTTCAAAAGTACTGTCTTAACGGTTGAGCATGGATAACCACATTTTGTCTTAATCTCTGGGATATATTTAATTGAGTGTGATAATTAAATCAATCACAACTATTTACTACAACATTTTATCTGATCTAAAGAAGATAAAGTTAAAAGCATTACGAAGTTGTGGCATAACATTAATTTCACCACTTGGCAATTATAAAGGAGCTTATCTGTAACTAAACTTTAATATTATGCAACACTCGTCCTTTTGCCAGCCACGTGTGTTATGCAAATAATTTCCAATATTTAATAATTATTCCCATTTCATTTTTATGAAATCTTTTTTTTTTTGCCATTGAGTTTATAAATCTGTTTGGTTTAACGACTGATGACAATTGATAATATTTGTTTTATGGCATTGTATGGGTGCACATTATATTACTCTTGCCACAAATTGTTGTAACCAATGAATCGATTGATAATAATACTAAAATAATACGAATACTACATGAGTATTAAGTATTTTAAAAGGGATTGAAATTGTAAATGCGTGTGATACCAATATAATAAGTGTGCAACATGCATGCGTGTGTGTCTGTGTGTTTGCATATGTATCAATAAGTATATTTATGTAAGTGTGTTGCAACAATATTGATTGTCTGCATATCAAGTACTAGGCACAACTACTACATATATATTTGTATGTAAACAAATATGAATACATATCGATTGTAGACATATTGTGGCATGTTATTAAAATACATGATGGTGATGTTGATGATGATGATGACATTTGTGAAACTAGTTAAAATAAAGAGTGAGAGTATGTGGTTCAAATTACAAAACTGACTGGCAAAAGGATGCCTTATAATGTTGAATGTCAGTTACGTATAGTGGTAGTGCTACTGGTGATTGTGGCATTATTGGTAGCTTATAATGCTGACTATGATGTTAATGGTTGAATGATGATGATGATTTTGAAAATAATATATAAAATGAGATATGAGTCAAGTGCATTGTCGTTCTGTACATTTAACTATACTAACTAACTAAAAGTTTGTCGTACTGTCCACCCATACAGACATACATACATACATTGAAATTTCTATTTGATTTAAGCCACGCACAAAATATTTTGTGTATGAATGATAAACGTGCTTGTATTGTAACAAGTGATGAATCCATGAATGTTGCATGTTAATATCTGTCTACTTTGTATGTGAATATATAGATGGATGAATGTCTATCTATATATCTGTCCGTCTGTCTATAAGTGTGAATGTTATATTATTTAAAATTACATTTGTTGGTCTTTCGCTCGGTTGATTCGTTGGTTGGATGTTCAGCATCATGTTATGAATATAAATTTTGTGTTTAATTAATAAATAAATACAAGTTTTTACACGCTATTTGATAAATAAATTTATGTGGAAATTTCATGTTAATCTATATAAAAAAAGAACACAAAAACAAAAAAAGAAAAACAATAATTTTATCTGGTTTTAGTTTGAAGATGAAAAAAACACCAGGAAATATAACTAATAAAATAAATAAACTTTTAAACTAGAACTTTAATTAAATAAAAATCGATATGAATCTTGACTACCTTTTGTATGGATAAATTAGCGTGAGAAAATTAATGTTGTAGACAAACTTAATAAAAAATGTTTCTTTTACAGGAAATACTGTAAATTTGTTAGTATAACTTATATAATTTACCTCTAAAGTCTTGAGAAGACTAAAAGACGTAAAAATTAGTTCCTTTTTGAACAACTATTACAGTATGGGAATTTTTCTTTGAGAAAATTTTGCTTTCAAATTTAGGACCTAATTCAGCACAACAGTAAAATTGTTTGATAATAAAATTTGTGTGAAAACTACTCAAAAATATTAAAAAAAAGAAAGAATTATGTCCCTATTATGTATGTCGATTTTTGTCGTTTTCCGTTTGAAAAACTATTGAGTGTTAATT
>MINK01174654.1:0-11874 GCA_001735545.1 Phormia regina
ATTAATATAATATTTACAATCATAAAGTGATCTAACTTTATCATATTATATTTAGTCATATTATGATCTGATTTCCTCATATGATGATTAAATTTTATTTTATTATACAAAAAAATATAAAAATGGACTTTAATTACGTTATTAGCCACATTTATTATTATTATTTTATTTATTTTTTATTTTTTTATTTTTGAAAATGATATTTTTGTATGATATTTATCTAATATTTTTATTGCATCAATAATATATCATTCATTCCAAGAGATATTTAAGTAATGGCAATTTTTTAGGAAGGGTTATACTATTTTTTTCATATTTGACATTCACATCCATCACTTTTGAACCATTTAATTATCTCTATTTTTTTTTTTTTTTTTTNNTTTTTTTTTTTTTGTGAATTTCGAAAAATTCCTGAATTTATTCATGGTTTTCATTTTCCGAATACTAAAAAAATCGCTAAAGTGATTTTAACTTCGCTATCTTTAAAAGTTTTAAATGCAATTTAAATTTTTACATTTTTGAAAAATTTCACGAAATCATTTACCTCCAAATTTTTGCTTGCGTTTCTTTACAAAAAAAATGTAATTTATACGTTTTCAGGCTCAATTTTGTTTCAACTTTCCTAATAAAGTTTCAAAGAAAGTACAATTTTTCTACCACAGATGAGGGTAATTTTTTTTTTTCAAAATCCTTTCTACTTTGTTTGTGTCTTCAAATATTATTTTTCTTTCATTATTCTTTCACTATCAGATTTCGCTTCCATGAATATGACCTGTATGCATAATATTATGACTTTAGCAAATGTATTTTCAGATATAAATTATTTTTTATCACCAATGCGATGCAGAAAAACTTTTGTGACACAAATTGCACAATTTCCAAAAAAAAATCCTAATTTTTTTAATGTTTTCAGTTATAAAAATCACATTTTTCTCGTACATTTCAATTGAAAACCTTTAACAACATTTTATAGATTACTAAACTGCATTCAGTTTGTCACTTTGTGTTTTGAGATTAAAAAAAAAAAAAGAAATGGACCGAAGTCAAAACTTTCATATAAAATTCAAATGCCTTGACCTTGACCTGAGTAATTGGACTCGTTTCTTATATTAAAGTCATCTTTGTGAAATTTTCTGTGTCTTTAAGAAAATTATAAAATTTTATAAGTTGTTAAAGAAAATTTTATTTTAGAGAAAAAAGCAAGGGACGGAAAAGTTCGGATTTTGTGTTTAATTTTAAATTCTTTTTCGCTTTTATTAATATTATTCGTAAATTTAAAAGTAGAATTAAATTTTTTGAATAAAATGTATTTTCTTTTCTTTTTTAGTTTGAGTTTCGAACATAAAAGATTTATCATACACCCAACCGAGCGCATGTATTTTGAACATTCACACATCTTTCCTTCGACACAACTCAAGACACTTTTTATACGGTTGAACACGACTTCAATTTGATTAATTCGTTTGGTGTTAATTCTTTAATAATATTTTTTTTTAAATTTAATTTACAAAAAAATTAAAAAATAAATAAATAAAATTCGTTCTTAAAATTAGAATTAAATTCGCTGATAAAAATAAAGTTCCGAACGAATAAAAAAATGAGCGTTCTTCCTACTCTGAAAAAATGATTTTAAATACGTTTATAGTTAATCAATTTCTAATAAGCAAAATGCAAAATATTGCTTCCTTTTATTATTGGTAATGCAGTAGGATAAGACATTGTGGTAAGGCCGTATAAAATATAATATGAAAACACAAAGGTTTTAAAAGTTTGGAACTCTTTTTTTGCTAATTTCAAATTCATTTACAAGAAACGTTGCAAACACAAATTAGTCTTATTATATATCATTTTAAAGGAAATTGTGTCTTCTTTATGCCCATGTATAATAAATTTTACTACTTTAAAATTTTTAGCATATATTTTTTTAAATAAAACAAACAAATCTAAATTATGTTTACATAGACAATTTTAGACTGAATAATTTCTAAATGTTAATAGATATCAACATCATTTTTTCACATGATATAAAATATTTAATGGAAAATGGATAAATGTAGAAATCAGAAGAATGTATATAAATTTACTATATTTTTTAAGGTTGAAATTTTTATTATTCAAAATTTGTGTATTTTCGGAAAATTGCCTGGTGTGACTAAGTTTATCGATAGGCTGACATAACACATAGTGTTATATAGTTTAATTCACAAAAGTCCCAAAATCAACAATAAATTTTTTTACAGACTCAAAAATTTCAATTTCACATCAAATAATTTATCGTTTTTGACCACTGTTTGTGGTAGGCTCAGCGTTTAGAACTTTTCAAAATTCACTTACACATTTTCTTGAGATGGGACTCTTTCAGAAAAAGTGAAAAATTTTAACCTTTTTTTTAACAAAATTTTTTTTTAAAAAGTTAAATATATAAAGTTAATTTTTTTTTGGCAAAAAATTGCAATTTTTGAGACCTGTTTTGAAATTTTTTTCTTGTTATCGAATTGAACATAATTTGGAAAATTGTAGAGAATTCAATATATTTTTAAACAAATTTTAGATTTTTTTTAATTTTTTTTTAAGTCAAAACCCTAAAAAAGTCGAGGCCAAAAATGAGAAATAAATTTTTTGAAATTAAATATCTTTTAAACCACACGGAATAATTTAACACATAAATCATTTTTTCCTTCAAAAATTTCAAAATATTTAAAATCGGTTAATATTTGTAAAAGTTATAAGTTATATGCTTTTCATTCTAGAGGTGTTGATCTTTGGCCCACTGTAACAGCACCCATGCTTCAGCTACTGACTCTATCCAACAATAGTCTGAAAGCCTAATTTCTTCTCTATCAATGTTTCAAGTTTTATCTAAATCGGTTCAGTGGTTTCAAAGTTCCAAACTTTATTTTGCTTTTGGCCCCAATGTGCAGTGTAATATTTACTTTTCTCTTATTAATATAAAAATAATTTTCAGACTTTTCTTATAATTACAAATAATATTATAAAACATAAATAAATATCGAAATTCTTCAATGAATACATTCTCTTCCTTCACTGCCTTCAACTACTTACCGCATGTAGTTTGCATGCTTGTTGCAAGTAAGTGAGTAAGTAAATAAGTGTGTTTTGTTTGATCGTATATTTGTAACAAAACAATACACATCACATACTCATGATACATATACCGCACCATACGTAAATTGTAAATGATGATGGTTTTAAGAATGATGGTAAAACATCAACTTACCGACACAAACTAACGGACAGACAAACAGACAGACATAAATAAAAAAATCATATAGACTATACACTACAACGAGGACGAAGACGAGCCTGACGATGATGATCAACAACACAATAACAGCAGCAGCAGTACCAGGGAAAAATTGTTGAGAGCGCCCTGAGGGCTTAATGGCAACATTGAACGAGTGCACGAACCAAATACAACAATTTACAATTCATGGATTCAATATTGAGCTGCATTCTTCCGCTCTCATTACGGCATCTTCCAACTATATTTTTCTTCATTTACTTACTTTCATACATGAGTTTTTATTTTTATAACTTTTTTTTTCTTTTTTTTTTTTGGAGTTGGGGGAATTTACAAAACAGAAATTTTGAAAAGGTGCACTTTTCTTGTTGTTTACCAAAGTATTTTCTTTGTTTTTTATTTTTATTTTTTTGGTTTTTGCATGTTAGTGCGTGTTTTTATGATGGACACGAAATGCAAGTGTCGTGTATGAAATATGAGTTTAAGGCCAAAAAAGTGTAATAAACCATAAGTAAAGGGACGTTTGTCAGTCATTCTAGAGGTACATAGTTATATGCATATATGAATGTAAGTATTTGTAGTTATTGTTGTTTGTTCAGCTTTTGTTCAAAAAAAGAGGATTAAGTTAAAGAAATGAATTGATTTGAATATTTTGAAGAAAAATGCTTAACAAAACAAAATAATAATTGTGTTTATTATAAATATTAGAGTGGTTTTATTTTCCTTATTTTTATTTATTTTATTATTTAAAATTTCATGGTCTTTGTGGTCAATGTTTTAAGTTCACCAAAAATATATGAAAATTTGTTTTAATTTTATTGAAGTAAGAAAATGCCTAAAAGTATGTTAAACATAATATTTTCATTTCAAAGTAAAGTTGACTTTTTAAAACTATAGAAATTTTTATTCTATACCAATGTCACAAATACAGTGATGTTTAAAAGTTATGAAACAATGTACTATTTAAAAATTTCTTTTATTGTTATATATAAATTAATTTTGTGTCTCTTGGATAAAAAAGTAGTTTAAACAAAGGAAAATTACACTGTGTGAAATTGTAAATAAATTAGTATCTTCCAAACTAATGCACAGTAGTGTGAAATGCTTATTTTTTTGGTGATAAGCCTATAACTCCTAAGCTACTGCTGGAATCGAATTAAAATGTATGAAAGAGTTGTAGAGGAGGACCTAAGCTTTCAGAAAAGTAATTTTGTAATTACCCTAAGATAACACGAGAATGTAATGTACACGATATCTATGTTCTTAAAAAAAAAAATAAATTCATTCTGGAAAGAAACATTTTTCAGATGAGTGAAATGGATCAATTTCACTCAAGTTATCAAACTGTTGTTATAATAGGTATCTGTATGAAAATACTTTTTGGGTGTTTACCTTATATATGAAATTTTTTAACTAAGATAAAATTTGCATTGGCTGTCGTACCAGCCAATGCAAAATTTTTGTTAATAAATCTATATGATCTAAAGTACTGCTCAGCTTATATTGAAATCTATGAACCTTAGCTTTCAGAAAAATCAGAGTTTCAAAAAATCTTAACTTCTTTAAATGAAGTCCGATTCTAAATATCTTTATATTTCTGTGAAGTCCTTGGTAAGATAAAGAAAAAAGAAAAATTACAAACAAAAGTTGAACTTTTCATTAAAAATTTACAATTTTTGACCACTGCTAGATTGAGGATAATCGTTTAGAATTTTTGAAAATTATACTTGTGCGTTTTCTAAAGGTCCAGTCTTTCAGAAAATGTCAAAATATATAAAATTTTGTTAACAAAATTGTTAAAAAAATATTTGGAAATTTTGATTTTGAAAATTTTTTTTGTTATCGAACTAAAATTTCTTTAACTTAATTTAGAATTTAAAGGTATTTTTTTTTTTAAATTTTAAAATTTTTCCAAATCCAAAAAAGTCAAGGCCAAAAATGACCATGAGACATCATTTACCACATTAAACATGTCTTAACTGGCTTATCGGTTCATATTTGCAAAAGTTATATCTCCACTCTCTATGTAGTCAACTTTGGCCCACTGTAGCGTCGTCCGTACTCTAGTCATACACTCCAGCCAACAATATATTGATAAAGCCCTCCTTTACCTTTGTTCCAAGTTTCATTTAAATTGCATATGTGATTTCAGAGATCCAGACCTATTACCATTTATTTTGCATTTGTCCCCACTGTGCAATGCTTATTGTACATATTTGTGTGTGTATTTATATTATTTTGTTATTTCAAAAATCAGAAATTTTATAAAAATAGTTAATACCGATCTATGTAAAAATAAAAATCTGTAGCTTAAACAAAGACATCAAACAAACACAAATACGTTTTGCCCGATATCTCAGTTATTATTATTCCGATTTATTTAATTTTTTTTGGGAGAAAATTCATTAAAATATTTTCAAAACTTCTTTGCAAATAAAGGCTTGAAAATCGGGGTTTTAACCCGATCTTTAAGTATTTATCCGCCATTTATAAATCGTTCTTGTTGAATTTCAGTGGAAAGATTCTCGAAAGGGTTTTCAGTCGTTTATTATATATATATTATGTATATAGGCCGTATAAACGCCGTTTCAATAGACAGAAAATGGACTGATATTCTTTTATCTTATTCATTTCTTATAAATATCCAAAAAATATATAGTTTTTAGTAATATAATTTGCAAACTAGAATAATATTATCCGAACTGTTGGCTTTATAGAACCATTCAAATTTTATTAAAAGTCAGATATTCGTTTACGGATTTTTTTGGGTGGAATTTACCGCCATTTACTGTAGTGCATGTTGAATAGCTGAATACTTTAAAATCGCTAAAAAGTTTACAATTTAGTCATAAATTTAGTGAAAAAATTAATGAATGAATAAATAAATAATTTAATAAATAAATATAAAAATTCCTTTTCTCGAAATAGGTCTGAAAAAAATTCACTACTATTAACTAGTTATGCGAAATATGTTTTTAAATTTTCTCCATAAGATTTTTTGTCTTTTACGTGCATAATTATGATTCATTCACTAATCTTTAAAAAAAAATAATGACTGGAATTCATGCTGATATTAACCACAATTTTTTTAACTATTACAGTTGATTTTTGTTTTATATTTGGAAGTACTGAGAGTTGCTACAGTGCTAAAATACTTCCCGTCATCGCGGAAATTCCCGAATTCCCGTTTCATTTGATCCAATTAGCGCAATTACCGTTCTTCATTTTTATATAAAAAAATATGTGATTCTCTCGGTAGCTACAGATAAATTCATGTGTGGCCGAAAGGGTTAATAAATTAAATAATTTATCAATATTTTACTCATAAAAGAAACTAAAGTAAAAAATTGTCATATATATTTTGTAAATAACATTGAGAAATTGAACACTGAAACGAAATATGACTTTAAATCAAAATATGACTTAAAAATCAAATTAATATATTGGCTTAATGGTTGTAGAATTAACTAAAGTAGTAAATTAACTTAGTAGTTGTAGAATTAACTTATTAGTTGTAGCATCCACTAAATGTTTGGATTTTTTGATATATATTGATTTCATACAAGAATATTTAAATACATATTATTATTCAGTGAAACATATTAAAATTTTTATTGTGGATAATCATTAAATGATTAAACAGAATCATAAACGTTGCTACCATGAACACGGTATTATTGAAATCAACAAAAAACTGCTATGTAATCATTGAATAGTTGTGGTGATCATGTTGTAACTATGCTTTATCATTTTGATGATTGGAGCAAGATCAATTAAAAATTAATTAATATAAGCAATTTCGTAATTGAAGGTGAGTTTTACTTTTTACTTGTTTAAGAAAATGAATAGCAATTTTTTAATTTTTTGTGGTCCTACTAAGAATCTTTTTTAACGAATATTTAGATACCTAGATTCTACATATGAGTATATTGTTAGCACCTAAAACTATGCTCCCGAAATTTACTTTTCTTTACCACCGTTAAATTTTGTTGGTTGCACTTATATTTTAGTTATTATTAAAAAAAGACACACAAAAATCATGTCTATGGTTACCAAAATAATTTATGTAATAATTTTGTATTGTGGCCTCATTTTCTACAATATATATAAAATAGTTTTTGGTCTGGTATAAAAAAATTGTGCAGCCAGTTAAATGTTGGTTAAATAGTGACAAAAGTCGAAGAACTCAATTGAAATAAATGTATCGATCAAACAATTGAAGTTCTCAATTGTTGCTTGCAAATGTCTGTCTTTACTGAAAGGCGTATGGGGAGAAGTTTAGGCGAGTGAAATGATTAATGGTTTAGATAGTGAGTTATTTTTTCAAAAAACCAGAGGCGTGAAAACAGATGAAATCGAATAGTTTATTAAAGTGACCAGCATCAGTTTTCGAATCAATCACTTATTGGTAATAATTTTGATTTCAGTTTTAAATACTTTAGAAGAATTTGATCACATACATGTTGAAAATGGTACCAGTTAGTGTCTATAGTGAATCATTTCTGAATGTCCAAATCAGCAACGACATTGATACCAATTGACTTCAATTTGACACCATTTCAGTTGGATTTATTAAACCGCTTTATGTGTATTTAAAATTTGATTCAATTAATAATATTAAAAGGTAAAAAAAAATAATTTTTAATTAATTGAAATGGATTTTGAATCGAATTTTTAAGAAAGAATTTGATTTTACTATAAATCAAATTCTTTTTTAATTAATTCATATTGAAATATATGTATGAAAATTTAAAGAATTTTTATTGAATTTTGCTTAAAAAATCCTAGTTTTATATTTTACAATATTGATATTCAAATCCTAAAATTATTTATATTAAATACATTTTGATATTCTACGCCTCTGTTATAAAACTATTGCTCCCCTTTGGAAAAATCAAACAGCAACAAAAACAATAGAAGACCAAAAATTATGTTACGGAATGCTCTTCCTTTCCATATACATATGTACACTTAAATAGTACAACATGGTACTAAACCCATTAAAATGCAAAAGAAAAAAACTAAAAACCTTTCAATATTTGTTAAACAGAAAATTAAGACTTTATTCGCCATACACATACATCGACCAATATAACAGAAAAATAGCAAAATAAAATACTATAACAACAGCAGAAAGAAAAAAAAACAACTTGCAACATATACATACATGCAACAAACAAGTCTATAAAAGCCTTGACATAAACCTGACAACATTTCAGTTGAACGGGAAAAGTGAAGAATAGTGTTGGCATCTAGTGCGCGTACAATTACAAATACATATACAAAAAAAAAAAAGAAAACTTTCTCAAAGGATTTAAAGAAAAAAGCCTTTAAAACGGTGCATGTTAGAAAAGCAAACAATTAAATGGATTTTAAACGGAAACTAAAATCAAAAACAAAGTTTTGTATTTAAAACTTATGAAAATATTTACAAAAATAATTGCCCATAGTTTAAAACAAAGTGCAAAAGAATTCTCTCTAACTGAAAATAAATAAATAAACCCAAGTAAAATAACAGTTAACATAAGTAATAACGGAAGGAAGTGTTAAACTTGTAATAAGGTGTTTCCGTTTACTTTAAATTTTCATTTTGTTTTTTGTTGCTTCCACATAAAGTAAACCACAAATTGCTAGGTTTTACAATTAACATTTTGCCAACAAGAACAACAACAACAATAATAACCACTAAAGGAAACATTTAACCGCAAAGTGGTGTAACACAAGTTTGCGTATTTACGTCTTGTCTTTGATTTTGTTTCTTTTTTTTTATTATTTTCTTAACATTGGCTTGACGTGTAAAATGAAAAGTGAACATTATTTGTCGGGTATTTTAAACCAATTGAATACATCCCGTCATTCGCAAAAGAACCTTCAACGGGAATTAAACTTAACGGATTTACATAATAACGATTCAAATTCCTTAACAAACGGTGATCAGTGGAAATTAAAATCAACTCCGAGACATAAATCATTTGATAATTCGGATAAGGATAGTGTTTGTAGTGCCAGTACAGTACGTTCGAAAAGGATTAAAACAAGGCAAGATACATTAATATAAATGTTAAATTGAGTGCAAATATCAAAAAAAAAACATAATTTCAAGACTTTTAAGAAGATTTTTTTAATGTTTAAAATAAACAAACAAAAATGTGTTCCTTTTAATAACAAATATTTTCTATTTTTAAGATCTTTGTTCTAATATAAACTTTAAGTCCGATACAATATTTAAATGAAAAAATTGACATAATTTTTTTTATCAAATAATTTATTATGTAAAAAAAAATTAAATGAAATTAGATAAATGTTTGTGGTCTATTTTTTTAAGTCTATATTTTGTATATAAATAAAAAATGGAACGAGATATAAATTCGGTAAAGATATAGCCCGAAGATGTGATAACCTACATAGTAGAAGTATGTAGGGTAGAATGGAGAACATTAGACACTTTTTTGCTTAAAATTCTATATTTTCAAAACGATTCACGATATCAAAAAAACTTTCTTTAGTAATAAAAACTTTGATATACTTTAAACCCTTTGATCCTGACTATCATCATGAGTTAAGTAAGTTTTATTATAAATTGTAAAAGTGACCGAAAACGATCCGATTGAATTTGTGTTTATAATTAATAAAATCACTTTAGAAATGGGTGACCAAATCATAAAAATTGGGGGGAAAAAAAAATAAACCCAAAATTGGGAAATTTTTTTTTTGAAAATTCCCCAAAAATTATCTGCAGCGATTACTATGGCTTCGTAAACTGATTACCAACGCTCCTGTAGGATAAGTTATATCGGCCCTCCAGCAGTTTGACAAATGTACCCCAGAAAGAATATAATTGTGCACAAGTGATATTTTCACCTTCAATCGAATTTTATTGAAAATTTGTTATCTTGTTTTCTCTATCAGGGGGTATATCAGTTCTAAAAATTTAATTTTATCACAGAATATCCCAGAGAATATTTAGTTAGTAGTGTAAAATTTGATAGGATGAAAGATCTGTGATAGAAGAAAAAGGAATAAATTATTAAAAAACAAATTTTATCGTTTTCAAATAATTGGCAAAAATGAATGTGCCCCTAATGATGGATATATCCTAAATCAAAATACTGGTGGGGTCATATAAATAAATCTTTGGGCAATTATAAATACGATGCTTTTAATAAAATAAATTATATGTACAAATACTGAACATTACGTTTATGCACGCAGAGAAAAAACATGGTTACAACATGATCACCACAACTATTCAATGATTACATAGCAGTTTTTTTGTTGATTTCAATAATACCGTGTTCATGGTAGCAATGTTTATGATTCTGTTCAATCATTTAATGATTACCCACAATCAAAATTTTAATATAGTATGTATTTAAATATTTTTGTATGAAATCATATATATGAAAAATCCAAACATTTAGTTTATTCTACAACTATTAAGTTAATTCTACAACCATTAAGTTAATTTTACAAATTTAGTTAATTCTACAATCATTAAGCCAATATTTTTATTTGATTTTAAGTCATATTTTGTTTTTCACAACTATTAAACGATTGTTTTTGAAAATGTTTATGTTTTCCACAAATATAAAATATTTGTTTTTGACAATAATTTGATTTCACACAACTATTGTATTTTTATCGTTAATCATATATATTTTCTGCATAACTATTGAATACACATTTTTGTTTATAAGTTCAGTAGTTTGTTAGTAGGCAAACGCAATAGTTGTGTGCAATAAGTGGAATAAACAGAACGAATATTTGTGAAAATAAAAAGCATATAAATATAAAGATAATTAAATCTTCAAGTGGCATAGAAACTTTTGTGATCAAACGAAAACGGTTTGAAAAACTAAAAAAAATTTATTTTCTATAAAGAAGTCATAACAGACGAAGCAGTTTGAATCTGGAAGCAGTAAGATGCCTTCTTCATAAGATTGTGTTTTAAGGATAATATTTTTAATAAATGTTAAAAACTGTGAAGCAAATAATATATTAATAAATTTTTCTATAAAAAAATTATGTAAAAAAATTGAGTAAAAAACTTTTCAGTATTTGAAACTCTGTTATTATATATGATAAAATGGGATTATATACATATGATAAAATTGATTCATATATATGGTAAAATGGGATTATTAAATAATAAAAAAAATGTTATGAATATGATTAAACCGAATCATTATATGATGAGAAAATGATTAAATCGAATTAGAAAAATTATTACACACAAATATACTTATTGTATCAATCATAATATGTCATAATATGTTCCGCTTAGTTTATGATCATCTGAACAATATTTTTCCTCTGCGTGTGATGTATAACAAATTCTTGCTTATTGTTGTATTTTATTCGATGTGATTTACCTATACAAAAAAAACTCGTTGAAGAAATATATTTTCTATGGTCATAAATGGGTTAATTCCTAATGGTAGGTGATTGGAATAAGTTTAACAATAGTCGGTCAAGACCGATCATATAATACCCTAAACCATTGGTTATGTGTACCAAAATTCGGGAAGGAGCCAATTATAGACCAATACTTGCATTAAGTGGAAAATAAAATTATACTATTGCAGAATATTACGTCGATACTAAGATTCACA
>MINK01174655.1:0-18585 GCA_001735545.1 Phormia regina
CTATCTTCCATATATCCTAAAGTTAACAAACTATTCTTTTTCTAAAATACTGGTCTGAACTTTACCAAAATTTTTGCCAGCCATTTAAAATTGATTGTTTATAAGTCTTATAAATTATTTTTTAAATCGGAGCAAAGACACGTCGACCTCCCATATATCCGGAAACTAAAAATCGAATTTACTGCCTGAATATTAGACAGAAATTCACCAAAATTTGTGGTTACAGTGAAATATAGATAATTTATGATTCTGCCATTCTGGCTAACACATAATTTTTAATTTTCTAAAAATAGAAGGAGGTGTCGCAGAAACTTGGCACATATATTACTTTAGACCCAAAGTAAGTATGTAAAGGGTTTAGAAAAAATCGAATCAACAACACGCCTACTGCCCATATAATTGAAATAAAAAAAACGCATTTTCGTCTAAACTACTGGTGACAACAGTATCAAAATTTGCTAATTTATTGGTAATGCGTTTTTCTTGTAAGCCAGACAATATTGTATTAAATAGGGTAAAC
Source organism: Phormia regina (assembly GCA_001735545.1). NCBI lineage: Eukaryota > Metazoa > Arthropoda > Insecta > Diptera > Calliphoridae > Phormia > Phormia regina. Next base: position 521 of record MINK01174655.1, read on the forward strand.
TTACCTTCTCCAACCCCCATCATTATTTAATACTATTTTAATGTCTGCACCCACATTTTATGTTGAGTTAATCAATAATTTTGGTAATTTCGACCGATATCCGGTTCATAAATGTTATATTTTTTTAGTTTTCAATATTCTATTAAATTTTAAAGCAAAATATTTCAATATAAAGAATTTTTTGACTTTTGTGTAGTAAAAAGAAATTTATAAATTTTTATAATAATTATTATTTTTTAATTGTGACAATAAATAAAAAGTACACTTTCTTTTATATATTAAAAAAAAAAACAATATTAAATTTTAGTTTAGTTTTTTACATATTTTTTTAATATTCCATCGAACTTATATACTTTTTGTATTAAAATTTAAGAAAATTTTCTACAATTAGCGCCATCTGGAGTATTTTAAACTTAATATATTAGATCCAAAAAATATATTTTTCTATTCCTTAGTTGTTTTTTAAATTTCGAATTAATTTTTATAATTAATTAATTTCAATTTAGTAAAATAAATTAAGTCATCATTAAGAACACTTTGAAATTTTAGTAAAAATGGAATATAAGTGACTTTTTAAATTATTATTATTTTTTTAAAATTGTGGCAAAAAATAGTATCGTAAAAAAATTATACATTTTTTATATTATTTTTATATCTTTCATCAAATTTAAGGAATTTTTAAGTTTTAAGTTAAAAAATACATGTGAATTTGAGCAATAATATGTATATTTTCGAAACATTATATTTGAGAAATAATAATAATTATAATCTATCAATATTCTAAGGTATTGAAAAAACGAAACATCGAAATATTTCACCAGAAAATGAATTTTTGACGATTTTTTCTTCAAAGAGTTTAAAACCAGCTTTTTGGTTCATTAATATTGGCTTTAAATTCTCTGAATTTAGCACCCTCTAGCAGCAACAAAAATAACTTTATTCAAAAGAATCTTTCTTAATTATATGATCTATATTGTAACATTTTCACAAACGTATATTACAACCCAATTTGAGTTTTTTTACCGCGGGGCGGTAGGTCGGCTCTACGAAGCCTTGAATATGTTTGCACTTCAGCAAGGAGTCTAGCGAGTGGATTTGCATGAGTTTTAAGTTTTTGAAAAATGTTTTTACTTTGATTTTTGTCTATGAAACAAAGCCTCTTATAATGACAAAGTGCCAATTTCAATAAAAAAGTAAATTTTTTTGTAAATATTTTAGTCGGATTGGGATTTTGGGTATTTTGGTACAAAAAAGTGGAAGTTTTTGTAATTATTTAATGTTAGCACAAATCTATCTATATTATGTCGAAATTTCAATTTCATATCTTTGATGGTTTAAATTCTATTTTAATTTAAATATTAATATTATTTTACGATTTCCGGAAATAGGTTTAGATAAGATTAACACTGAATTGAATTTCACTGAATTTTATTAAAATATTGCTTTATATGAGCTATTTATGATCATTAAACCACTATTCCGAGAAAATATTTCAATGGAGGCTAAGATTTCATCAAAATTATGACCGTCTGACTGGTTATCAATCCTCATAGATATATGATCAGTTAGACGGACGGACGGACGGACATCGTTAAATCGACTGAAAAAGTGATTTTGGTTTAAAATGGGAAGCCAAATGAATTTTCTTCCTCTTTGCAAATACCAATATAAATGCATAATGGGATATGGTCAAAAAATGGAGATTAGATATGAAAAATCAAAGTCTCTAGCATAAGCAAAGGTTTCGGAAACTCAAAAAACGAGTCATTTATTAACCAATTTTGCTGAATTTCAATAGCAAAATTCTCGAAAGGATATGCGATTATTTGATGTATATATTATATATGTTAGGTATCCATGAGCTTCATAAAGGCCATTTCAACCGACTCACTGATAGCTAGTTGCAGGCACAGACGGATAGATATAATTATATCGTTATCATTTCCAGTAAACTTTTTTTTTTTTTGCTTTTCGACGAAATGTGAAAAATTATTAAGGGCATGACAAACTTTTAAGACATTTTGCCAAAAAAAAAAATACTAAAACTTTTAGCCAAAATGTCTGCATTCCCTTTAAACTTTCTCGTGAAAATTATCAAACAGTTTAAAAATTTTTCTAAAACCTGTTGAATTTTATATAGAATTTTGTCTCTATACTCATAATTGTATAAAATATATTCAAGTCCTTAAAGTAAGAACTGAAAATAAATCCAAATTGTTTTTATTTTTTCTTTTTTTTCAGTTTAAGCTGCTACGAAAACTAGTAAATATGTATTGTTATATTTTATCTATTAAAGTAAATGTGGGTATATAACGCAAAAAAATACAATATATAAGTAAATATATACATAAGTATTTTAAAATACATAAGTATTTTTATATTCAAGTATTATACAACCGCCTGTTGCATATAAAAGCGAAATAAAATTTTTTGTGCACTAAATTTTTTTTTCTGAAAATGCGCAAGTGTGAGTTTTTTTTAGCGAATTCATTTTAGAGCATTTTTTTTTTTTCTTATTTTGGCTGCCTTTTTTTCTTGTATTTTTTCAGCTGTCCTTGTGTACTGTATTATATATATAAACGAAATAAGAATAGAATGTAGAAGAATACACAAAAAAATATAAAACACCCAACTCATTTAAGGTGCATTATCTACTTACTACAACTCATAGAAGTTACGTGGCTCAATAGTTTGGCGCAACAAAACATCTTCTTAACTCACTAGTAGTTGCAATAAGTTTGTAAAGGTGGTATGAACAAATGTAGCTAAATGTTTATGTATGTGTGTGTGTGTGTTTGGGCTGGTTGACTTAGAGATAAATAAATGATGATGATGATGATGTTGATGAAGAAGAAATAGTAGAAGAAGCAGGCAAACAAAGAAGTATGCATTAAACATCCTTTTTACAACCTGCTGTTATAATAGACAGGACCTCCATTTCTTCATACCATTACTATACACATTTTTCTTTTTTCATCTTAAAATTTTAGAACATTTTTTTTTTCTATATATTTTTTCATAGTTTCCTTTATATTTTTATATACTGAAAATATATATAAATTTTTTTTAGAGTTTCTTTCTTCCTATACTTCCTGCCACATGCGTTTAGTATCTATGTGGTAGGTATGTATGTGAATACTGCTAAATTTTTTTCTATATATTTAGTGTGGTTCGTTATTTATTCTCACATTTTTTCTTATACCCAGCTTAACGAGTATGAAAATAGCAAAAGCAAAAATTTTTAATGTTTTATTCTTCGGTCTTTTTTTTTTTATATTTATATTTTCAAATAATTTTTTTTTTTTATATTTTCATTCTTCTAACTCCTACTTTATATATGTGCTCAACTCCCCTAACTGGGGAAAGAAGTAGACAAATTTTGTTGCAACAAAATTTTTCTAGTTTTTTTTTTTTTATTTTCGCATGAAATTATAAAAAAAAAATTGGAAGAAAAAAATGCAATAAAAATAATAAATATAGAGTCAAATTCATCAAGCGTATGGCTGCACAATGTCGCATACGAAACATACACTTAGATACTTATACTCTTCTCTTCCCTACCTCTATATACATATATATAAATTTTAGATTGTTGTTGTTGTAGTTGCTCCATTTTTCCCTACTACTTATATTGTTCTATACTCTTAACATATGCCTCCTCTATCATGTGTAATATGGACTTATTTATTAGTCCCCCTCTTCTTATATGTTATATGTATGTGTATATGTGTGTAATTTAAATTCGTTTATAAAATGTTTTTTGTTGTAGTTGTTGAAAGAACAATGAATGTTTTTGTTTATGACCGAATCTAAACGAAAATTACATAAAAATGCACAAGACTCGAAAAAAATAGTCACAAAATTGTTTAACGCTAAAATAGCTAAATATTTCTATGGTACAGTGTGTCAAATAATTAAAGGAACAATTTGTTAATGGAATATATTAATACCATATGGTAGACAAAATCGCAAAAAAAAAAAAAAATTATATCTGGAACAATTCGGAAAAATTATTGTTCCTTAGGCTTGATATAGTGTAGAAATTGAAATGTAATTTTTTCACATAATTAACCCATTGAGGACCAAAGAAAATTTGTTTCCTTGCTAAGTTTTTATGTTAAAAAATTTCCAGGTAATAGGTACAGTAAATTAGTTACACATGATTTATTGGCGAGATATGGGACTACAAAAATGTAGTACTATTCCAGTCCATAACATGTCATACATAGCCCCTAGATGTCGCTAAAATTGTAAAAATCAAGATTTGTTTAATTAACTCTTATAAAACTATGGCAAAATGAGGGATAAGAAGTGGGTGTATAGAAGAAATTTGTATGGAAAAATGAGGGTTAAGGAGTGGGTATATAGGGGAAATTTGTATTTTGTATAACTAATAAAAGATTGCGAAATTATTAACATCGCATTGACAGAAAATGCGTGGGCACCAAAAGTTTGAAACAAACTCAAAATTCAAGTTTAAATAAGAAAGCTAACAAAAAAATTAGATAAAAGTTATATCTTATTTAATTTTTAATAAATTTTCTAATTAATTTCTATTTCTTAGACTAAATATAGTGAAAAAAGTTGAATGAAAGATTTCTATCACATCACACTTTAACCCATAGATTACCAAATAATATGTACCTTTATGAAATTTTGAGGTCATAAAATTTTCTAGGCGAAAGATAGAGCAAATTATGGTTCCGCATTTTATAGAGAAGGAATAATTCAACAAAAGTCTAAAATATGTTAACATTTCCCCCATAAAAGCCTTTAAAGTTGCTAAAAACATTAAAAGAATAGAAAAAATAAGCGAAGACCAATGGTAGCTTTAATACCAAAACTCTGTTACTGAGAAATTTTAACAACCCAAATCTAATCCTAGTTTAATGACTGACTGTTCTTGCTTTTTATTATAAGAAAAGTTACATTTAGCGCATTCTTATATCCTAATTCATGAAAAATATATTCATATATTTTTCAATGAAGTTAAAATGTAAAATTAAGGGTCTTATTTTGTGAAAGACTTCACCTCACTTTAAAAAATTTTTCATGCAAATTGTTTTTGTTTTTAAAAAATTTGTATGGAAATTTTTCAAAGTGTGGTGAAGGGATTTAGGAAATAAGGGGGTAAAAGTACATATTTTAAAATAGTGACGTCTTGGAAATGTTTTATTTTACTTTCTGCACAACATTTAGTTTAAGAAATTGAAATTAGGCCAATTTATTCGCAGTATATTTTTTTTATTATTTATACTTAAGTCTATTGTTTAAATTAGTATTTTTTCATATTTTTGATGCCTAAGAATTTTCTGTCAGTGTAATTTTAAAAATTTTACTATTTTTGACATCTTCGGTATTTTTTTTGTTATAACAAATATAAATTTTCCCTCTATACCCACTCCTTACCCTTAATTATCGTTAAATGTAGACCTTTCATAAAAAAAATGAGCAAGTGAAAAACAAAAAAAACTTTAAGATTTTTGTTAAATGGATCCTACAATTCCCATAAAAAAAACGAAAATCCCAAAAATGTTATAGTTTCATTGGGACAAAATATGAGTTCATTGAAATCAGGTACTGTTCACTGAAATTTTTATTTTATTTAATAAAAGCAGTCATTGATTAAATTTTAAATTTAATCAAAATTTTATCAACGAAATGTTACATTGAATTTAAATATTAATGCATAACAATACATTGTTTTAATAAACCTGTACATAGGGTCAAAATTTCATTATACCTTACACCACTATAGGAGGTTGGGCTATTATGCGTTTTTGTTGATGTTTGTAACGCACAGAAAAAATTTTCGGACCACCACCTTAAAGTATTCCGTTTGACTAAGAATCGATTTAACGATGCCCCTCCGTCCTTCCCATTTTCGATCTGATCGGTTGGCTGCCTGACCATGTAAACCTTGTGGACAAAGTACAGGTTGCAGTTTTGAAGATATCTTGATAAAATTTGGCACAATGTGCCATTATTTTAACACAAGGATGAAGCCTATTGAAATTAGTTATAATTGGCCCATTATTTCGCCTGGCTCCCATACAAATGTCCTCCCGGAATAGAATTTTAATGTTCATAAATACCTTAAAAATTTAAATATTTTAATGAAATTCTAAACATATATGAGTTCATTGAAATCAGGTACTGTTAACTGAAATTTCTATTTTATTAATTTAAAGTGTTCATTGATAGTTAAATCGAAATATAAGCATAAATCTGTATGAAAAATTTCGTGAAGATCGGTCCATAATAGACCATAGCTGTCTCTTTCGAAAATCACTTTAACGTGCGTAAATTCCATACAAATTTAATATCAACTTAATATACGACACAAATAACATTTTTATAAATGTAAATCACAGTGTTGAACTTCATGAAGATCGGTCCATAATATACAATAGCTCCCATATAAGACCCAGTATCGGGAATCAACCAAATGTGTATAAATACACGTAAATCTTAGAATCGACGTAATATTCTGCTTAATTTACTTAAAACAAGTTTACGTCTATAATTGTCCCTTTCCCGAATTTTGGTACACATAGGCAATGGTGTTGTATTTAAGTACCTTTTTGGTTCATTGTATAGTCTTAAGGCTACAAGTCATATAAAAGATTTGGAGTCTATTGCGAACTCTTATTTAAAACCTTGTTGGTATTTAATTTTTTTTTTTTAAACGAGAGAAAAATGTAAAGTCAGTCAAGCACGACTATATGATACCCTAAACCATTGCCTATGTTTACCGCAATTCGGGAAGAGGCCAATTATAGACCTACACTTGTATTAAGTGAAAAATAAAAAATACTAATACTGAATATTACGTCGATACTAAGATTCACGTTTATTTATCCACTTTTGGGTAATTCCCAAAATTGAGTCTTATATGGAAGCTATGGTCAATTATGGACCGATCTTTATAAAATTTTGCATAGTCTTTATACTTGTAAAAATATTATATAAAAAATGAAGTTGATACTAATATTTTATGATATTTATGACACATTAAAGTGATTTTCGAAAAAAGGGGTTCATAGGGGAGCTATGATCAATTATAGACCGATCTTCACGAATTTGGGCACACGGATTTAGCTATGTTGAATTTCAATTAAATATTTATATTTTTATGAGTCTTAAAACTCTATTCTGGGAAGACATTTGTATGGGGGCCAGGTGAAATAATGGGCCGATCATGGCCAAATAAAATAACGCTTTGTCCATGTACAAGAAAATCATAAGGACAGTCGACCAGACGGACAGACATAGTTAAATCGTCTCAAAAAGTAATGTTGAATCGAACGGTATACCTTAGGAAAGGGGTAAAATATTGTTTCTCTGCGTTACAATATTTGAACAGACACATAATACCCCAACCACCCAGCTACAGTGGTGTAGGTTATAAAAACTGTTTTCCTATTATTAGAGAGTCAGTCCTGAATAATTTACTTCAGCAAATTACTCTGCTGTTTTTAAACAATTTTTTTTTGGTTTGTCCTCACCCGCTGTAACGATAAATAAACGCCAACATATTTATTTGTAGGTTGCTAAACTTTTTTTATTAAAAAAAATTGTCTAATTTATTATATAAAATAATTTTTTTGTCTTTACTTCGCAGCTAAAAAAAAACAACCAAATGCTTTATAGAATATTTTATTTATTTTTTGATTGTTAAAATTAAAATTGTACGAAAAAAAAAATTTAAATAAATAATTGTTATTGTATGTTGCAGCATGAATTCATGTTAAAATATGAGTTTATTTTTCGCTTAGATGAAAAAACAAAATGTGAAAATGACATCATGGATAGTGGAGAACAACAAAAAAAAGTATTTATGGCGGGTTTCTTTTTAGTAATAATTTTTTACGAAAAAAACTAATTTAAACAAAAAAATTAATTTTTAAAATAAAATTTAAAATTCTAGCAAATTAGTAAACCCATGGTTTAAGTTAAAGGGGAATTATTTTTAAAATTTTATTAGAATAATTATTCGTATTTATATTTAAATTGTATCTAAAAAGATATAAAGAAATTATATTAAACATATGTATGTAGCCTAGGGTCATATAAAACCATAGCCTGAAGTCCAATTTGGACCTTTAACAATTTTCTTAATTATATACTTAAACGTTTATTAAATTAATTTAACAATTTCCTTAATTTAAATCTTCAAACCTACCTTTCACTTAATATCCTTTAACATAGAAAAGGTTACTATTATATTATTATTATTCGTATCTTTTTTTGTTCCTGATGTGATTAATGAATAACTAAAGTAAAAATAACAAAAAATAAAATAATATCTACTTAATGAATATTTAACAACAAGTTGCATAATATTATGGTCTCCAAATAATATACAATTTTCAATTTCCCTTTAATGGTGAGTTGCAAGTGTTTTTTTTTTTCTGTCTCTATATAACTACGTTGCAGTTGTTATTTATCTTGTTGTTGCTGACGTTATATCTGTTGTTGTTGCTATTGTTTGTATGGATGCTGTTTGTTATTGTTGTGTGTCTATTATGTATTCGGCTGGGCAACATTGAATGAATGAAAATTTGCAACAGGTGCTTATAAAACTACAATAACAAACACAATATCGTAGTTACAATACTTCGTTATAGATACACAGATAGAGAGATTTAGATATACATACACACGTACATACACATGTTAGCAAGTTGTTGCATGCCAACAACAATTGTAGTTAGTGAGCGAGAGTTATCGTGAAAAGGGCTATGCTGGAAAAATTGGTAATGGGAATAAAGGCGGAAAATAAATTTAGAAAAACATAAAAGCTTTAAACAAATTTTAATATTTTGTCTTCGTTACAAATTATACAGAGTAACACAAAATGAATCTCGAATACACATTATGTAAAAGTACAAAGTTTCCAATTCACTTTTTTATACCCACCATCAAAAAAGGGGGTTGAGGATTTAAAGTTTCCATACAAAATATCGATTTTTAGTGAGAAATATAAGTGATCACAAATAAAGCTTATTTTTCCATTTGGATGCATATTAAGCGAGATATTGAGGTTTTAAAATTTTCATACAAAATATCGATTTTTAGTGAGAAATATAAGTGATCACAAATAAAGCCTCTTTTTCCATTTGGATGCATATTAAGCGAGATATTGAGGATTTAAAATTTTCATACAAAATATCGATTTTTAGTGAGAAATATGGGTGATCACAAATAAAGCCTCTTTTTCCATTTGGATGCATATTAAGCGAGATAATGAGGTTTAAAGATTTCCATACAAAATATAGATTTTTAGTGAGAAATATGGGTGATCACAAATAAAAGCTCTTTTTCCATTTGGATGCATATTAAGCGAGAAATCAAGGATTAAAGATTTCCATACAAAATATCGATTTTTAGTGAGAAATATGGGTGATCACAAATAAAAGCTCTTTTTCCATTTGGATGCATATTAAGCGAGATAATGAGGTTTAAAGATTTCCATACAAAATATAGATTTTTAGTGAGAAATATGGGTGATCACAAATAAAAGCTCTTTTTCCATTTGGATGCATATTAAGCGAGAAATCAAGGATTAAAGATTTCCATACAAAATATCGATTTTAGTGAGAAATATGGGTGATCACAAATAAAAGCTCTTTTTCCATTTGGATGCATATTAAGCGAGATAATGAGGTTTAAAGATTTCACTTCAAAATATCGATTTTTAGTGAAAAATATGGGTGATCACAAATAAAAGCTCTTTTTCCATTTGGATGCATATTAAGCGAGATAAAGATTTCCATACAAAATATCTAATTTTAGTGAGAAATATAGGTGATCACAAATACAAGGTCCGATCTGATCTAATAGTGAATTTAATACTACAAAAGACTTCTTATTTATAATATTAGAGAATATTATAATTTAGAATCTAATAATATATTTAAAACATAATTAATATAAGTTATATCTTAAGTCTGTAAGGAACATTTTTATGAAATCTATATATTAAGATTTTCTCGATCTCACTCTTTAACCTAAAAAAGCCACTATATAACAGTAGCTAATTTGCCCACTATACCATATATCAGGCTCGGGAAATTTCCTCCCCCAAAATATAATGGAATATTTGTAATAAATCATAAAATTTAACGAAATAGTTGTAAAAATCATTTCATTTTCCTCCCCCAAAAGCTTGAGCTAGATCCGCGACTGTAATATATATAACTAAATATTTTGAATTTTCCCAGCAATCAACACTCAATTCCTTTCTTTATCTAAGATGTTATTTCTGGAAATAATAAAAATATTTATTGTTTTTCATAAAAAAAATATATAATTAATATTTGCAATAGATATATTTTGTATTCTTTTGTATCAATCTAACCCCTTTTTTTAACAAATAACATTTACTTTATTTTTTTATCTAGATACATTTTTTTTCTTTAGAATAGAATTATATTTATTTTCATTTTATTCTTTACTTAAAATGTCTATTGTTTTAGAAAAAGAAAAGAAGAATAACTTAATAATAAATAGGATTTCCTTATCTCCATTAAATGTCACAATTTTATGACACCTCGTTTTGCTTTTTTCTTCTTATTACTCTTTTTCTATTGTGCATTTGTTTGTTTCTTTCTTTATCTCTTGCTTTCAACTGTCAACATGCAGCAAATTTTCTGCTGGCATTTATACAAAATTCTATTTTTATATAAAAGACAAAATAAGTATAAAATATATATGTATGTATATATGTTTGTGTGTGTATGTATGTGTTTTATTTTATAATGTCCTGACATTTTTACCTTTAGTTGCATTTGTCACGAAGTTGTAAAAAAAGCAGCAAAAAGGATGTTTAAAAAATTGGTTTAAATCGATTTTAATAATACACTATGTGAAAGGTTGTCAAATGTAATGTTTTTAAATTGAATTGACATAAGTTGAGCTATTTAAATATATATGTATATATGTAAGTGTGTAATATAAAATAATGAGAAGTAAGGATTTTAATTTAATACTATGACATTATTTCTTGAGTTTTTTATCCAATGTGTTTGATTGAATATTATTTCAACACTTAATATTTCAAATATTATATCGCATTTCTTTTTGAATTTAAATACTAACTGTAGTGTATTTCAATGATAATTTAAATCTTGGCATTTAGCTTCATTTTGTTTGTTTTTAGGATAATTTTAGGTTGTATAAAAATTAAAATAACTACCAAAAGAATTATAATAGAATATAAAGATTTTCTTTATCAATTTGTTTTTACCTTTAAGCTGTAAAATTTCATACTCATTGTTAAGGCCTTATAAATAATCTGGTTTATTTTAATGAAATTGAATAGAATGTCTTTGTTTGGGCATAGAAATGAAATAATAAAAATAAAGATAAAAAGTTAAGGCAGGAAGGAGCAACGCTACCAAAATAACATTTAAAAATTTCCTTAGCTACCGAGTTAAATAAATATTTACTAAGTAAATTTTTAAAATTTTATAGCAAACAACTGTTTACTAAAGCAACTTGAACACCCCCCAGGCGTATGATTAATATTAATTTAAATGATTTTTAATAATCTTTTTTTATAACTCTTTGCTAATAATTCTAATAGTTTGTACTTAAGTTTGTTCTTTTCTTATTTTTTCCATCTACCACTAGCTCAGCTGTATATTTCTTACTAATGATCATAATGAAAACTCAAAAATAACATTTTTAACAAAAGGTATTTTAATTCTATAAAATTTATTTCACACTTATTTATTTCACATCTTTACTACTGGCTATATTTTATCTTAGACGTTTAATGTTATTTTATTTAAGTCTATTCAATGTACTTTTATATTATTCTTTAATTTATAGAAAGACAATTTGTTGGAATTTATGCAATTTATAATCTTTTGTAAAACAAAAGAATTAATATAAAATATGAAACTAAATTTATTTAAGAGGAAATAAATTTTAGAAAATTAAAATTAAATTGCTAAAAACAAATTAATTATAATAAAGAAATAAAAATGTTTTATAGTAAAACAAATCATAATTGTCCTGCAAAGGATATAAAAAATATTAACACAAACATATGAAGTAATATGTGTTGGATTTCAATAGTTGCTGACGTTAGGAATTTAATTTCTCATGAATCCTTGAACAATATCATGTAAAAATTAAAAATTAGAAGGATAGCTGAGTTAAAATATTGGTTCTTTCTTATTTTATTGTATAGTAGAATAGAATCCAAGATTTTTTAAAATAAATCTGTAACTTCCAATCTAAGTATTTTAATTTTAAAATATATTAGAATAATATCTAAATATTATATATAAGGAATGAGCACGAAAAAAAATGCGTGCATGCTTTTAGAATTATAACTTTTGATATGGTAAGAAATTAATACTTCTATCAAATGAATTGTATTTCTCATTATTTTCCCTAGCCCTGAGCAAAGGTTTATTGTAAAAGCAAATGTAGTGTTTCTTAAAATGGAAATTGAAAAGAATCATCTGTATACACAATCTGATATCGGTTTTATAAAACAATTACTATGAAGGCAATAGTGTCACAAAATAGATTTTCTTGGTTCATAATATTATCCAAAGAAAACATGGTAACTAAATGGAAACTTAGTAGTGGAAGAAAATTGCTATCTTCGAGCTGTGGGACACGGACAGGTTATAAGGGTTGCTCGCTATTGCGAGTACACATGGAAATAATTAGGCCCATTGTGTTGCAACTTCCTTTTTCCATAAACAAAAAACTAACTTTTCGTTGTTCTATCTTGAAACCAACCCGTACTCCCAACAAATCTAATCAGGTTTGAAAGTACCATGTCATTGAGGCAATTCAGATCGTGGAAGGGTTGTCTATCGAGGTGTCTCAGTCTACGCTATTCCAGTGCTGAGCATTTGCATAACAAATGTTGTACAAATTCCTCTTCTTCCTCATCTAAATAACTTCTATAGAAACTATTTGTGTCATACAGTGTCCTGAGTTTGAACCTACTATATACTTTATCGATTATCTATTAAGAAATAGTAATTTTCTAGTTCTGCTTCGGGGCCGAAGTTCTTGATATTCTACAAGTGGCAACTAAGGACCACCTGTTTTCCATCTCATTCATCAAGCGTATTGCATACAGTAACGAAGGGTGAAAATGCATTTACTGCGCATTCATCTGCCATTTCGTTATCTCGTATACCTGTGTGACCAAATTGTGTAATCTAAGGAACATGAAATGTCTAGGTTATCAGAAAATATCGCCAAGCCTTGCCAGTATCATTCTTAGAATACTGATATTGCATATTCCTTAAAGACGAAATTTGTTGCCCAATTTTCCCTAGATGGAATTATGATATCGAATGTTCTATCAAAATTCATTCTCGATGTTAAATATACAGTCCTTTGTATATAATCTAATCTACATATTACATTCAATATAGCGCCGTGACCAACTCAGCAGTGCCTGAGTTCACCCAACGCTTTGAGCCGTAAAGCGGACTTTACAGAGATATTTCTAGGCGAGTGTAACCCATTGAATCAGTAATTGAGAGACAAGCCAATCTCTATGCTTTATTCAGAGGAGAAATATGTTTTCTCGCGCCTACTGCCCTCCATCACACTAAAGCACCGTAGGTAAGAATGTAAACATCCAGTGGACAATATTCGGTTTCAGACTCCTTCCTTTTCCGCATACAACTATTATATTACGACTCCACGAGCGCTAGAGCCCAGAATCATATCATGGTATTTGGCTTCTTTCGAAAGTTCCAGAGTGATACCATCAAGTCGTCATGTCTTGAAAACCGGAACTAGTTTGGTTTTCTGTAAAATTTACTCCCAAAACTTTATCCCTAGGTCATGACAGCTAATTCCATGAGTTCACAAATCGTTTCACAAGGGTAAGGATAGCACTCCTCCCTGTGGAATGTATCTTGTCACGACCTTCCTCGAGTTGCAAAGACATTTTTAAAACATAGTATTAACACAGAAATTTAAGCGAAGAAGAGCCTTTGAAAAAGATTTCTCCATTTCCTAAGAAAGTACATTGTAACCGTTGTTTTCCGAGCTTCTTCTCAATACAACAAGAAATAAAATTTAGCAAAAACAAAGCATTTTTTTGTGCTTGTACCGAAAGAGGCTAATACATTATATTGTCCGTAATTCCATAAAATTGAAAGATATAATATCTTTCTAGTAAAAAAAAAATTAATTTAAAGGACATTAAAGATTCATCATATAATGGAACGGAGTTTAAAAATAACTAATATATCTATTCGAGCAAAAAATTAACCGAAATATTTGCAAAATATTATATGAAACTTTCTTCTTTCTGAACCATGTTTTCTATCAATGGCGGAACTATCGTGATAATATTTAATAACCTTGAAAACAGTTTGAAATTGTGTACACCTTTTTCACTCATTTTGACTAAACTCACAACAAATTAACATGGCTGTCAGTAAAAATAATAACTGACATATTTTTCAAAGATAAGATAAAAAAAATAAATATTGTTTTGGAAAAAAGTTATGAGTCAAAACTTGCGTTAAGATTTTTTCGATCGCACTTCTTAAGTGGAAATATATTTGCAAATAAAAAATTAAATTGCTGAAAAACAAATCATAAGATGTGGTCAGATGAGGCTGAGATTCTATTTAGTTTTAAGCAAAAGTATTAATATTTTATCCATGCATTTAGTATTTAAGAAAAGATTAAAAATTCTCAAAAAACTTTATGGAATGTAATTTGATCGCAGAATTTCTATAAGGACTTAAAATTATAAATTTTATCAATAAGCGGCAAATTGTTGCAAAATAATGACTAAATATCAAAAATTGTTTTTTGTTTTAGTATTATCGTGATCAATTGCATAAAATTGACTTTCTAGTCTATAATTCCTTTAATTTCGATTTATCTGTAATACTAACAGGATAGATCATTCCAATGATACATTAAAATTTAAAATAAACAAAATATATGAATTTATATGTTTGAACAAAGAAAATATATTAAAAAATATTAACAAGGTCTTAATATTCCACGATCAACATACCTACATGAAGAGTAAATGCACCGAGACTGCGCTGCACTTACAAGATCCTTAAGTTCTAAGGAATTTACAGTGGCAACTTTCCCGGATGTTTAATAACGTCAAATCTTGCTCTGTCATAGACGCTTTGTTACAACATGGAATAGATCTATCGATAATTTTATTTATCCGGATGCTTTTTACCTTTAGGGGTATCGAATCAAATCTGGGCGCCTCGAATATTTGAAAGGTTGCAACGATAGATACCCTCAAGTGGCTGTATTGTCTCCTCAACTTTGGAATCTGAAAGACGTGTTGCGAGGCAATTGCATACGCTAATGACGTGGCAGTAATTGCCACGAGCAAAGATGCGAAATTTCTTTCGAAAGCAATGGAATCCGCACTGGATATCCTACTCAAATGGTATCACAGTTGTGGACTGGAAGTAAACCCTACTAAGACTGGACTGATATTATTCACGAGGAAATGTAAGATTCATACATTTTCAACCCGGAAACTAAATGGTGTCACTCTAACACTACCCGATAAAGCCAAATACCTTGAATTTATACTGGATAGCAAACTGAATTGAAACCTGAATACAATGTCAAGGGCCACAAAAGCGGAAAGAACCCTCTACTGCTACAAAAAGGCAATGGGCCTGATCTGGAGTTTAAACCCTAAGAGTGCATACTGGTTATGCGAATGTGTCTTTGGTTGACTCTGAAGAAGATAAATGATCATAATAAGTTCGGGCGTATTATGAGAACAATGGCAATCTGATCACTAGAATAATCCCAACTAAATCGCTGCGGACAATCCTGAACTGGTTACCACGCAAGTAACGGCACAAAAGGCTGTGATTCTTAAAACTAATAGGGCATGGAGTAAATATGATTATGGATTTTCCAAAATCTTAGGTATAGTTAATTGGAATAAGGAAGTTTGACTACGTCACACCTGGACCAACTTTCGAATCGGATTTTCAATTGGAAATACCACATGAAACTTACTATGACAACGGACTACTAATATCAGATAACAACATTGCTATTTTTATCTATGGGTCAAAAACACCTGAAAGTTCCGGATGTGGGATCTATTCAGAACATCTGAACTTAAAGCTGTCCTTCAAGCTACCATACTAGAGTAGCGTAATACAGGCAGAGATTATGGCCACAAATTGGGAATCATATAATAATGTACTAGGCTTCATTTCTTGAGGGGTATATTCGCAACTTTTTTTCACAAGGCACTTTAATATATTTATATATAGATCTATATAATTAAAATAATTTTAAGTCGATCCTAGCTTTGCAGAATGAGAACATAACAAACAAAAAAAGTAAAAATCCAAAATTTACAAAAATTGTATAGGCTTGTAGACAGACCTTTGCCCCAAACTTCTCCGCATTTAAATAAAAAAATTAACTTTTCTTCACACCGAAATACCCAAAATTCCTGTTCGGGAAAACTTACTTCAAAAATTGCTTTTTTCAGTAAAATGGACACCCTGTCGTTACAAGAGGCGTGGCTTATTCACACTTTTTGTGTGTTTAGCCAACATATAGAGCTAACTTTCCAAGGTATTTTTATTTTAATATCAGCCAATATATGGTCCGGAGGAAAATAATGAATTTTTAAGTGAAAAAATTCACAAAATATCACATTTTTTTCAAATTTTCTAATTCGAAATAATATAACTTTTTATCTAAGACACATAGGTATATGATCCTTTCACAAAAATTTTTAAGAATTTTGTATAGAAACTAGAGAAGATTTTAGAAAAATTTTAGGACACAAATTGCTCCCGCCAAGTTAAAAAAAAAAAAAAAACATCCAAAAATTTTACTTTGGTTCAATAAAGTAAAAAGGACCATTTATATGCACAATTTCTTTTTCAATCAAATCATAAATGAAATTTTGGCGATTTTTTAAAAAAAGTTCATACCCTAGGTGACAAACTTTGGTGGTCCACCTTTCGTCCCCCATACGCGCTACAAACCAATCATCCTCCTAATCAATTGCCATATACATCGGAATTGCCCAGGTGAAATTTCATTCAATTACATCCAGCAGTTCCATTTTGGGATCAATGCGTGACCTACTGAATTTCATCAATAATTTTATGCATCGAATACAAATATATTGTAATACATTGTTTCATTACATCTATATATAGGCTCAAATTTATTGTACAAATTCATTGAAACAATAAACTTTTTCATTATATTTATGTACCCTTTTTGGTTCAGTGTAGGCCTTCTACTTCAATAAATCCATAATTTCAAACTAATATTTAAAATATTATCCATGGCCTAGTGACAAAAATTGTGCTAATAATCAAAATGTTATCTCTATACAACAATTCAACATGATTATATCACCAACAATTTAATTTGAACTATAATTATCCTAAATAAATACCCTGTTATAGACGTCTATTTAGTGCAGTAAATTTAGGACAACATAACAAGACATATACTACATATAACAAATTACTAGCAAGTATCTTGAAATGCATTAAGGATGTTCGAATCCTAAGTAAGTTTAAAAGTATCCTTTAATAAAGCTGCTATACATATATAAAGATTTCAGAGAATTTGAAGAACCCTAATACAAGCAGTGAGTATTAAAGTTGTGATTTATGGATTTTCATGATGAGAAAATATTTGCTAATGTTACTATCAATGACATTTGAAATTTAGTTTGTAAAGTATTAGACACTTACACGCACATACATGTACATATCATAAGCAAGCACACACACACATAAATATACATACGAATACATTTAGTGACACATATGGACCTAAAGGTTTATGCATATTCATAAATATAAGTTAAAAGTACGTAGAGAAAAATTAAAAATTATGAGAAAAAGATAACAACAATTAGAAAAACTTAGAAAGATTCCTTTAAGTCGGAAAATCTTGTTTTAAATTCATTCTACATTTATTCTTCCTCTGAAAATATTTAGTAGTTAGTAAATTTGTTTTTATATTATTTTATTTTAAATAATTTTTCTATCTAAGTGTATAATGTTCTCAGTAATATATGC
>MINK01174656.1:0-16395 GCA_001735545.1 Phormia regina
AATTCCTTGTATTTTGTTAGTGTAAAACTACCGCTCACAATGTCAAAATGCTATGAACAAAAAAAGGGGAGAATAAAGGAGAGGAAGAAGAATACAAAAACAATTTGACAGTAACGCGAGGTCTATCAATGAAAAAATTGTAAAACAGCTGTTCTTACGAGTATACTTTCTAATTATACTATGATAATTTCGTTGACATTACACAAAATCGTGTAAATTTGCAACTGTGAAATTACGTAATTTCAACTTGATTTCCGCCGAAATTAAGAAAATATGAAATTTTTTTATGTTTTAACATTTGTTTTAACGACATTGTTTAATCATCGAAAATGATAAGATTAAGTTCATTTACCATTGACATGATGTTAGTGTTAAATGTTTTATATTAGGTGAAGACCAAGAGTTACGTTGATACTAACATCTATATGAGATTCTGCACTAAAAGGTGATTTCCAGACGTGGGCTTTATATCTATGACTATGCCAAATTATGTATCTGTTCTCATAAAAATTGGCAGTGTAACTTTAAGTCAAAATTTTACAATTTTTTTATTAAACTTTGACAACTTTGTCTTGATAATGTTTGGTAAAAGACGTCATCTTCATTGTTTTTGGTTCTTTTTACATGGTTGATCCAACAATAGCGCGAACAACCATGTTATTTAAATGGAAACTGCAATAATAAATAATCGCTATATCTTAAACTAGAAATTTTATCAAATTTAATTTTTAATTCCAGTCTGTTACTTTGTTATGGAACTTAAATCCATAACACTGCATGAAATAAGCTGTATACACAATAAAATTTTAGTGGCAATTTCTGCTGTGGGATAAAAATATGAATTTTTTTATTTTCTTATTTTAATTCCAGTCTGTTACTTTGTTATGGAACTTTAAAAATAAAATTATCTACTGCATGAATTATGCTGTGAACCACTGTAAAATATGGAAGAATGTCTTCAAAACTAGACTTATAAAAATTAAAGCTTTATATCTGTGATTAAAATGTAATTTTAACACAACTCTTGCCATATACGGGAAAAATTGTATATCGAACATTCCTATTGTTTAGAATTTATATAAAAAAATACATTTAAACTTATAAAGTAATTAAATTTTATACACGGCATTTTAAAGTCAATATCTTTTTCTGTTAAATGAAATAACCCAGGAAAAAATTAGAACTTGTTCTAAAATCATCTAATATCACTTCAGATTCTTATAAAACTTTCTCAAAACTAGCGGTATCATACCTATTTCAATTTAAATAATGTTTTAGAGAACTAGTCCTTAAGAACAAATTCTAAATCACTTCTGTGAATGGTTCTTGAATGACTTCGTAGAATTGTTACAAAAACTTGTATACAAAATTTTACAAATTCCTAAAATTAAAAAAAGTATTTACAAAATTAAAACATAAAAAACAAGTTCTGGAACCATTCTCAACGCTTCTAGTTAGTTCTGAGTGTAACAATTTCGACAAAAAACTCATTGATGAAAGAAGTAGTTCTATAACCGTTCCATAGAATGGGTACGGACTAGCTAACACTTCCACAGAACTAGTTTTGGACGTGACAATTTCAAACAAAAATCATTAGTAGTAACGCCAAAATAGAACAAGTACAGGATATTTTCAAGTGTTCTGGAACTAGTTGTAGAACTAATACAATTTTTCCTGGGATGTAAAATAAATGTCTGTTTTTTTTTCTTAGTTTTGATATGGAATTACTCATATATAAAAAATGTACAGCACTATGAAGTCGTTGTTAAAGCACTTAAATTAAACTTTAAGTTTAACGAACTTTTCTCCTCACTTCTCTTTTTCTATTTGTTTAAAAATGATCGACAAAATTAACACATTTTTAATAGAAATAATAAATAAAAAATTCTTTATCTATTTTTAGTTCCCACTTAAAAGCAAAAACAACAAAAGCTACAAAAATGTTTAAAATCTTTAAAACAGTAACTGTATTGGAGGTGCTGACGTTACTTCTAACCAGTTTTATAGCTTTGACTCATGCTCAGCACAGCTTTCCCAAATTGTGTGATGTGCGAAATTTTGACGATTATCTACAACAGACGGGCAAAGTCTATAAAAATGAGGAGGAGAAACAATTTAGAGAGTCGATATTTATGGGTACAAAGGCTGTGGTGGATATGGGCAATCGATATGCTGCCTTAGGTTTAAGTTCATTTCATATGGCCTTAAATCCTTTGGCGGACTTAACACACAAAGAATTGAGAAGATTATTAGGTTCAAGGATAACATTTACGGGAGAGTAAGTTTTATTTTTATATATAATATATAAAATACAAATAAATTAAAAATATCCAACACATTTTTTATTTCCAGAGAAATTACTTCGAAACATGTTAATTTTGTTACGGCCAAAACGAATAACAATTTACCCGATCATTTTGATTGGCGTGAATTGGGTGGTGTTACACCAGCCGGTTTTCAGGGTTTAGATTGTGGTTCTTGTTGGTCTTTTGCTACCATTGGGGCTTTGGAGGGTCACTTGTTTAGACGCACCGGTCTGCTGATACCTCTATCCGAACAAAATTTAGTTGATTGTGCCGATGATTATGGCAGCATGGGTTGTGATGGTGGTTTCCAGGAATATGGTTTCGAGTATATACGTGATCATGGTGTTTCCTTAGAAGCCAAATATCCCTATACTGAAATGGAAAATGCTCAATGTGGTCGTAATGAAACCTATGATAAAGGAGTTTTCATAAGAGATTATGCCCGTATTAAACCTGGCGATGAGGATAAAATGAAAGAAGTCATTGCCACTTTAGGTCCTTTAGCCTGTTCCATTAATGCTGATCTTATATCGTTTGAACAATATAGTGGTGGCATTTTTGATGATGATGCTTGTAATCAGGGTGAAGTAAATCATTCGATAGTGGTGGTCGGTTATGGTACAGAGAATGGACGTGATTATTGGATTATTAAAAATTCCTATTCTGCCAACTGGGGAGAGAACGGTTTTATGAAATTGCCACGTAATGAGAATAGTTTTTGTGGCATTGCAAGTGAATGCAGTTATCCTATATTGTAGGTGCAAGTAATAGACATGTTTTTTATTTTATTTTAAGTAAATTTTATATTAATAATTAGTTTTACGCTTTTAGGTAAATTGTTGTTTAAGGTTGTTATTTAAATAAAAAAGAAAATTAGAAAAATTGTATACGAATTTAAATAAGAAATAAAAATATTTAAAATATAAACTACGGAAAATAAAGCGTCAAGTCCTAGAAAAAATTTGTTCATATCGGGTAATGACTACTACTTACTAGACGGTTTAACTGGAATGAGTTTTCATTTTTTCTAGTTTCTTTACATAGTAAATTACAAGTTTATTTAGTTGAGCAATAGCTAGCACTTAAACGTTGTTGATTCCATTTAGAACTAAATACCTACATTTATTATATATTTCACATACAATTGTTAGCGACGCACAGTGTCCTGCTTCAAAAATAAAGTAAAAATAAATCTGGAATTTCCAAACGGCTGGTCCGATTTTAATGATGTTTCAGACTTTAAAACTTTAGCAAAATCCATATAAAAATCTTTTAAATCGGCTGAGATATAATGAATCTGGAACGTTTAAAATTTTTTGAACACTCGAGGTGCTTTTACATGTAATGGAACAAGACACAAGTCAAAATTTAGTAAGGCGCACATCTTTAAAGCAACAATTACGTTTCTCTTCAATTAAGTAAGTTTACCTGTAAGCAAGCGGATAAGCGTACAGGCTCAACTACATAGAATACTTTGCTTCAACTGGAAACAGCAAGTAATAATTATGAAAAGTAATATCTTAAGAACTAGCTGTTTTGCAATTTTTTCATTGATAACAATCTCCGCCTTACTGTCAAATTGGTTTTTTTTATTCCCATGTAAAATTTTTTCGTGAGTATTTTAAGTCTTCTTCTCTTTTATTCTCTCATTTTCTGTTTTCATAGCATTTTTGACATTGTGCACGGTAGTTTTCATTAAAACAAAATACAAGTTTGTTGTTTTTTGTAGTATGTGCGATCTTGTATTATACTATGGTTTTTACACTAAGCAAAATAACAAGGTATTGTTGTTTTTGTAGATGTGCGAGTAACTTTGTAATTATAGCTATGAACTGACAGCCTGCAGTAAAATGACATGCCTTTATCTGGAATTCAGCCAAATCAGAAAACGTCAAACTTCCTGGGCGTAAGTACTTCAAATTGAACATTTTTCACGTTGAGCATAGTATAATTAAAAAGTATACTCGTAAGGAACAGCTGTTTACAATTTTTTTCATTGCCGCCACCTCGCGTTACTGTCAAAATGTTTTTGTATTTCCTACGTAATTTTTTTCGTGAGCATTAACATTCCTCCTCATTTTCCTGTTCATATCTTTGACATTGGAAGAGTAGTTTTTACTACAAAAACAAAGGAATTGTTTGTTTTTTGTAGGTGTGGTGAGTAACTTTATAATTATACTATGGATATGATGTTGAGTAAATTTATTGACAGTTGATTTTTTTCCTGATTTTAATATTTTCCGAGATCGAACATTTTATTGTTTTTGTATTCCCATGTAAAATTTTTTTGTGAGTATTTTAGTCTTCCTCTCCTTTCATTTTCTGTTCGAAGCACTTTTTTATATATATTTTTTTTTTAAATAAAACAATTTTTTTGCAATTATTTTGAGCTTTTGCACCTTAGTTGTATTTGTGGATAAATAAAACACAAACTAGCTAAAAATACTTTTGTTTAGTTTACCGTTTAAGACTTTTTTATCAACTCCAAAACTTACTGTCTTATTGTAGGTTCAGACTAGTCAACAATTCCGTAATTACTATTAAAAAGATTTTCTAACTTCTCCATTTTAATAGAAACATTTTTTAGTTGTTTTCTCTTAAAAAAAATTGCAAAATGAAACAACGGTAGACAATATTGTTGTTGTACAATTTTAGTCAAATATTCGAATAATATGAACAAAGCTTTAGGTAAATACTGGTAATATGGACTGCATATGAAAAATTAAAAAAAATTAGATCCATTATCACAAAAAAGTATACGAAATGCAATAAAAGTTCTTACATAGCGAATAAAATAATTTATTTAATACAATTAATTAAGAAAAGCTTTAAAACTCTAATTTTATATACTAGTTCTTAATACTCAGTGTTTTTATATGATTTTTTTATTTAATTTACTTAAAAAAAATTGTATGTATTTTTTATGTATAGTCCGGTTTCTTTACCAGACTAATCTAAACCTCAGTAACTCTTGATTCACCACGGCCCAAGGTTGGTACCGTAGGAATAGGGTCTCCGAATATTATAAGGCTCACAACCTGCGGCGCGATTCCTTCTTCAACAGTTCCAGACTAACGGATGGTTGCATTTTATACTTACTGTCTTGATAATGCTTGGTAAAAGATGCCATCTTGATTGTTGTTGGTAATTTTTGCATGGTTTATTATGTCATACGTTTTCTCCTATAATTGACAGAGATAAAAAATTATCTGACGTTTGTCTTGATACAGATTTCTCTAATACAGACTCGACGTTACATGTAGTCTTCACTAGAGATGAGATGATGTTAAAACATCATGTTAAAATTATATTCTCAAATTTCAATGTTTTTAATATGGCGTACATACATTTATTTTACTTTCTTGTTTTCCTACTGTTTTGTTGTTACTTCCTACGCACATGCAATAATTTATTTGTGTGTGTTAGTAAAACACATTGTGTGATGCTTGTTTGTTTAAACATGGTTCTTTTAACATTTGATTTAACAACCCAAAATAATAATCTGCTGTCCACACTATCCAAATGTTTATCCGCACAAAATTCTGTTCAATGTGCGAACATGAAAAAGGCTCATGTAGACGACAAGTAAGCTCGTGTAACTTAGGCATACATAGACACTACATTACAAAAAATAGAGAGATTTTATTTCAAAACATGCACAAAGCTATTGCAATTTGTATACCCACCATCATATAGAGCATTCGCTCAAATTTATCTTATATAGGGTTTGGTATTTAAATTTACCAAAATCGGTTAATTAACATAAAAGTTATTACGTACCGTTTATACTAGCCTTTTTCTTGTTCGCACATAAACAAAACGTCGGCAGAGAAATACACACAATTTTTTCCGTTTTGTTTTGAGTGGGCAATATATTTGTCAAACAAATCATAATTTCTTGTTTGCTGACAGTGTCACTTCGATACTTTTGCATACAGCGCCTCTGCTTCCGCATGCAAAATGACGTTTGATGGCAGACATGGTTGCTCGAACAATTGTGCGAACAAGAACAAAACATGAACATGTTGGGTCCACACTATCCAAATGCATGTGCTCACAAAATTTTGTTCAATGTGTGAACATGAAAAAAGCGTGTGTGGACGGCGCATTATTAAAATACTAGAAACATAGGGTGTCCGTTCTAGCTTAATTTCATTTTTTCCCGCTTAAACCAAAGGAATGTAGTGTAAACCCTACATAAAGGTTATAAAATTTAAAATATATTTCTTTTTTACACTTAGAAATAAATACAAGACAATAAATTATTTTCTTTATATTATTTGTTTAATGTGTTTTATTTTTAAATAATTTTTTTTCAACCAAACATATTTATTTTAATTTTTTCTTCTATGTATATTAAATTTTCTTTTGTTTTTTTTTTTTATAATTAATTTATTAATAATATAACATAATCATTGTTAATTACATTTATATTTATGTATTATCATATTTTTATATATATAATTTATTGTGTATTTTGTTTTATTTTTTATAAGATTTTTCTTTTTTTATTTAAATTATCTTTTTCTAAAAAAAACGCGCACATTTACTACTTAAATAGACAATTATATAAATATATGTATGTATGTATTTTTTTTGTTTATTGTATGTCAATTATTTTTATTTAATTTATAAATAATTTTTGAATATTAATGT
The DNA here is from genome assembly GCA_001735545.1 of Phormia regina. Lineage (NCBI taxonomy): Eukaryota > Metazoa > Arthropoda > Insecta > Diptera > Calliphoridae > Phormia > Phormia regina. Next base: position 6,963 of record MINK01174656.1, read on the forward strand.
AACAATGATTTTTTTTCTATATTTCAAGAGATAATGGAATTTTTTGTTTGTTTGGGGGGAGTTTTAAGTATAAATATTTATAAACAGCAAATAATTTAAATAATATAATTTTATTTTATTTTGTTATTTTGTCATATTCCGTACTTAGTTGTTTTTGGCATTTAAGTGGGATTTTTATTGTAATCTTTCTGCAAAATATATGTATTAAATGTTTATGCAAATTTGTTGTTTTTAATATTAAATTTATTTTATTTTATTTAATTTTTTTTTTTTTTTATTAGTTTTTGGGACATTTTTTATTATTAATTTCTTTGAACAACTATGTGTGTGTTTCATTAATGAGTGTATTTTTTATTTATTTATTTGTTGTTTGTTATAAAATCGTTGAATAATAATTATTATTATTATTCAATTATAGTTTATTTGGTTTGAAAAAATAATGAAAATAAAGCTTAATTTTAAAATAGGACTTATTCAAATAATACTTAAAAAGTATGAAAATATGTAAATGATACTCTAATAGGGAACGAATGGAGACATAATTTTTCTCAGTGTACATAACAAAATTTTCTTTGTATAATATTGAAAATAAATAAAATTATCAACTATTTCTTATTTATATTGTATTAAAATGTATAAATAGTACATACAACGCGAAACTGTTAAATTGTTTTTTTTCATATGCAAAATGGTTTTCAGTTTTTTTTTAAACTTTTCGTCTCTTATTTCCCCATTTTAAAATCAAAGATCTTTGACATTACATACCGTAGTGTTATACTAACAAAATACAAGGATGTACGACCACTTTCTTATTTAACTATAATAAACAGAATACATTTCATATTTTGTATCATATATAAAAGTTTACTGTTATGAAACTAACCATACAGGCTGTATCATAAAAAGTTATTTTAGAAGTTTTCATTTCAATAAAAACTTGATGAAAATATTTTTGTCATTGGTATAGATAACTAAAGAACAAAGTTTTTCTATAATTTTGTTGGGTGTACACTGTGAAATATTAATAGGGCGAAGATTTAAAAGAAATTTGAAACTTAAAAAAACTTTAACAACATCAGAAATCTTAAAAATTTTTCTTATATGTTTGAAATATTATTACAAAATCTATAGAGTAACTTTAACTAATTTCAATACTCAATTTCCAATATATATTATTTTTAATATTAAACACAATTAAAATTTTTGTTAACTATAAGTATTTTGAACTTAACTAAATTAATTTAATACTAAATTATACAACTAATATTAAAAAAAAAATAAACTAAACTTGATTAAATATTAAAGGATGTTTACAAATTTTCTTTGAATAATTATAACCTGAGTTATTAATATAATAATGTATTTCATTTTACTGTTCAACATTTATTATCTCTTTTATAATACAATTAAGATTTAATGCCAGTTTTTCTTTTAAATATATATATGTATATACCAATCAATTATTTATTAATTTAACCAATTATTATTTTATTTGTTTGTTTTGTAATTAATAAAGTTTTATAAAAACCTTATTAATTACTGTATGTATAGTTAATATATTTTAACAATTTTTATTTCAAATTTTTATTGTTTTATTTATTTATTTTTTATTCAATACTTATTAAAATACAAAAGTTTTTTTATTTTTAGTTTTGGTTTTTTTTTATTAAATTCTCATCTAAAGCTGAAGCAAGTTTTTGTTTTCAGTGTATAATTTTCTTTATCCAAACAAAGCTTTTAGGTGTTTATTATTTTTCTTTTATTTATTTTTTTTTAACTTATAAGTTTAGGTGTGTGTATATAATAGTAAATTTTTCTTTTATTATTTATTTGTTTATAAGTATATTTTATTTTAATAAGTAATATGTATGTTTTATTACAGTTTTATTGTGAGATTTTCTTTTTGTTTTAATGTTCTTTGTCTTTTCTTTAAATATGTATCATTTCGGTGTATTTTATGTATTGTTCAAGTTTACAATGTTAATAATTTCTTTTTTTTTATCATTTTGTTCTTCACCTTGAGCGCCAGATTTAAATTTAGATGCAAAAATATTTTTCTTGGAAATATCAACAGTGAGTATATGTTTGTATGTCAAGTGATATTTTATTTTATCAACTACTAAAACACAGGAGTTATATTTATTTTAAGGTTAGGATTTATTTGAATGATATCTAATAGGTGGGCTGTTGATAATCCATATTAGGTTGTTGTTCCATTCCTCCTAAGATTTAATAAAATAATATAATATGTACATAGATATTTATTTGATTTATAATTAAACAAAATGTTTTCATTTAATATTACCTGTTTGTTGAGCTGTGAAGGGTGAAGCACTATATTGGTCATTATCATTGTCCACGGAATAGCTATTGTAGGCCTGTTGGTGTACCACATTGGCAGGATCATTTTCAAAGGCTGAAGTAAATTCATCACCAGCACCAATTAAGAAACGTTTATAGGCCAAGAAAGCACACAATGCCTGCAAATTTTTTAATTTTTTTTTAATAATATTTTTATTAATTTTATTTGTACAATATTTTAGTAATTTTTTTCCAACATAGAGTCTACAAAAAAATCCATTCCTTAAATTATCACAAGTTTATCATTAAAATAAAAGCGAATATTGAAACTTATTTTTTTTTTTTTTTCAAATTAGGATATTAGGTATTTTAGTACAAAGAATTGGAATTTCGTTTTCCTAATTTTGGGATTTTGTTTACTAAACATACAACTTTGTCATATAAACGGCCGTAAATTTCATTAAAATGTTATTTATTTCTGTTGAATATTAACTTGATATATACGACACAAATATTTTTTATATAAATATAAATTACACTACCAAATATTACGAGATCGGTTCATAATTTCATCAGCATCATATAAGGCGCACTCTCGGTAATTACCAAAAAGTTAATAAATTCCTTTAAATGTTCGTATCGATTTAATATTCTGTGTTCGCATGTTTTATTTTAAATTTAACATAAATGTTGGTCCTCAATTGGTCACAGGCCTAAAAAGAAGAAAATCCCTCTCCAAATATTTCTGTATGGTATCATGTAGTCGTGCCTGATTAAGTCGTTCGGATTGAACCAACTTGACACACGTGTCAATAATATGATATATCTGATGTCGATTTCCCACAAATCAGATAACGCATGTTTATACAGAATATACTCCACTGTCTCCTCTTCTTCATCCAATAAACTTCTGCAAAAGCCATTTTAAGTTAGTCCCGTGACAATTGCCACGAGTATCCAGCATATATTTTGATCATAAGTGATCATACTGGGGCCATATTCTTCACGAGGTAGAGCATGTGGACTCATATTTTGCTGAATTATCCTCGACAAATGTTGTAGTATCACAGATCTGCAATATAATAGAGACACACCCACCACTTGGTCGATTTCCCCGTTTCCGAGAGGATATAAGCAGTTCTGGCCATTGAGTCCGCAATGATCAGCTCTAGGTTAAAATGTCTCGCCATCTCATATAGATATATCCTTCATTCATGCCTGAATGCCGGGAAGAATCCAGAGAGAAATTTAATAGCGGGTTGACTATCGGTACTGATTTTTGTATTTATTCTAAATATTTTGTACTACATTACAGCTACAGCAATTTGAAGGAAATTCACTTTTCATATACGATAATGTAAAGGCTGCGTTACTCTACCGTAAATGTAAATGTAGCGAATCAGTTGTAACGTAGTAACCCAATCAAATTAGGTCGCTCTACGCTTTTACGTGACCGCAGTAAGAACGGTGTTGACAATTTTTTATTTCAACATACCAAATCTGCGTAATAAATCGCTATTAAAAGTTTATCGATTACGTAAACTTTTTTGTTGATTTCTTTACTAAAAATTTGTTAAAATAATTTAAATTAAATGTAGAATTGAATAAATAAATTACAATTAAAAATGTTTATCATAAGCGCATAAATTTCGTTTTGTATACAAATCACTAAAATACAAAGCAATAAATCAAACGATTTTCAAATAAATTGAGACTTATTGTGTAATTGACATCACTGATGTTTATGTGCACCAAACAATAACAAAATACTGGCTACTTTTACGTTTTTGGAATAATCATCTACTTCCATTTACATTTACGTTTCTACATTTACGGTAGAGTAATAGAGCCTTAAGATCCCCCAACTCCCATAAAGAATTAGACCCATCAATATAAACTTCAAACGGTCCAGGTTCAGAAAGAGTTTGTGTATACAATAGTCAATATTTTCTTGAAGATTTCACAAAAAAATATTTTTTTTTTTCTCATTTAGAATTTTAATGGAATGTAACCTGAAATGTTACTAATATTTACACTAAAATCCCAAGTCCGGGGAAAACTTGTTTTTATAAAAATTACTTTTTTCATTAAAAACTTCAAAAGTCGTTTTGGAAAATAACACCAATAATGTCATTTTTTTAAAGTTTCAATTTTAGATTAATATAACTTTTTATCGAATAGATACATTTTAAATAATAATTTCAATTAAAACCTGAATCTATTTAAAAATGGAAAGTTATATTTATATCAGAGCAAGAAAAAGACTGTTATTTTTGACTTTTTAAACCAAAAAAGCACTAACAATCAAATGCCATAAAAACTGATTCAAATATATCATGGTTATCTTTATGGTGTCTACTTTCATAAACTGATGTGTTCAAAATTTCGACTCTAAAATCTACATTTTTACGAAGTCCCGTAGATTTTTAATGGAAACTTTTAACAACATATGTATTATAGATTCCTAAACTGCATTCCGTTTGCAGCTTCTTGCTTTTGAATTTTAGAAAATAGACTAAAATCCAAACTTTAATATAAAGTGGGTTAAATGTGAGAGGATGTGTACCTTAGCCACTTGGGATATTGAAATTTTTTCTATTTTAAAATCATCTCTCTTAAGATACCTTTCAGAAAAATTAAACATATTTATATGGTTTTGAAAATAATTTTAATTTAGAGAAAAAGTGAAAAAAGATCAAATATCAAAAAAAAAATGCAATCAAAGACATCGAGTTCTAACTTTTTTATTCGGTAGAAAATTTTGTTTTTAATTTTAAAATTTTTCTATTCTGCCGATTGTGCAATGGCGTCAATAATTTTTTGAAATATGATCGCTTCAATGCCCTTTTTGAATTTTAATCATCGAAAAATAGTCTGTGAAATAAAATTGTTAACCTGTGCTGGAAGATTGCGACTCCAAAATTCTGAGTATACAAGTTACAAGTGAGTTTGTGGGAAAGAAACTATAACCAATGTGTTATATTTAATTTTGAACCAAAAGTTAAAATATTGCGAAATATATTAGCTTATTGGCACCGTAAACTGTATCATCAAAAAGTTGTTCCATTAAAACAAAGAAGCAATTTTTTGGAGGCAGAGAATGAAATTAGAAATGCTTTATACGACGCTCATAAAAGATCTCATAGAACAAAAATAATGTCTAAAATTTTATAATCACATAACATTTTATCTGATTTTCTAAGTTGTAGTAGGTCACGATTCAACTGCAATGTCAGAACCCCTGATCTAAACCATATGAGCATGTTTTTGTACAGATTTACAAAGACTACAAAGAAATATGTTTATACCCTACACCACCATAGCTGATTGGGGTATTATGTGTTTGTGCAAATATTGTAACGCAAAGAAAGAATCTTCCTACCCCCACCTTTAAGAATACCGTTCGACTCAATATCACTTTCTGAGTCGATTTAACCAAGTCCGTCTATCCGTCTGGTTGGCTGTCCATATAAAGCTTGTGCGCACAATACAGGTCGCAATTTTAGGGATAAATTGATGAAATTGGGTACATATGATTTTTTTGCTCAAAAATACCTTAAAAATTTAAATATTTTAATGAAATTTAATTTTAATGAAATTTAATTTTAATGAAATTTAATGCATATAAGCATGAAGATCGGTCCATAATTGGCCATAGAACCCATATAAACCCTCTCTCGAAAATCACTTAAACGTGCATAAATTCCATAAAAATGTTAATATTAATTTAATTTCGACTCAAATAAGATTATAAAATGCAAAATTTCATGAAGATCGGTCCATAATTGGCAATAGCTCCGATATAAGACCCCCAATTTTGGGAATCACCAAAAAGTGCATAAATATGAATCTTAGTATTGACGTAATATTTCGGCACACATAGACAATGGTCTATGTGGCCCGACCATATGATATCCTACATATGGACGGGCTTGACCGACTGTACCTTTTCGCTCGTTTTACATTCAACTTGAATGATTTAAGTTATAAATAAGTTTTTGAAAAAAATGCATACTCGAGGTTTAGAGATTTACTCTCTACTCCCGTGAACCTCTACCATCTATACACGTGACTCCTCGAAATCAACTCGAGAACCCATTCAATTTATACCAACTCAATATTTGTTATTTTAACTTACCCATGTAAATATAGAAAATAGTGAAAATACAATGGCAGCTTGCATATTACTGGCACCAATGCCACCGGGTGGCATTTCAGCAGAACTCCACTGTGACCAAATGTATATAAAGGCCACAAAATACATAAAGGCCCAAAATGCTATAAGAAAATAAATTTTAATCACATACTTAACACAATAACACATTAAAATTTCTTTTCAAAATAATTGAAATATTTTAGTTCTTTCCTTAGCTTTATTAAACATATTTAAATTATATTTTATCTTACCTGAGAAGCCCATATCGGCCATAACAAAACGTTTCCGACTTTTCACTGATGACATACGTTCAAATAGAAATTCACCCACTATGAAGGCCATTGACGCTAGAAAACCAAAAACGCCCACTGTGTTACCATATTTGCAGGCCATGTTGTCATCGTTTAATATACAAACATCTTTACCATCTTCTTCGCGATAACCTTCTGAAGATATGCAACCGAAGACAACAATGGAAAAGAGCTAAAAATATAATAAAATGAGAACAACATTATTAACATATTTAGGTGTAATAATTATGCATTATTAAGACAATAGAAAATACATACGTATTAAAGTGTTTTCTTATTTTATTATTATTATTATAAATTAATATATTATGTACATTAGAGCGGGTCGGTCTCCATACAAAAATAAATAAATAAATAACTAGTGCCCCCTAGAATGAAAGAATATTTTTTCATATATAATGAAGGTCTTTTATAAACCTACCACCTTTAGCTTTTAAATTATTTAATTTTACTCATGAATAATAGAATTATGAAGGTTTAAAAAACTGTTTACGTTTCAAGAAAATTAAAATATACAAAATTAAAAATATACAGAAGTTTATATAAAAAAAAGCTAAAACAAAAATTATATGAAATTCCTTTAAACTTTAAACAGTTTTTTTTAAAACCTGTAAGTCCTATTATTTATGAAGTAAATAAATGGGAATACTTAAAAGCTAAAGAGGGTAGGAAATATAAAGGACCTTCATTAAATATGAAATATAATTGAAAAAGTTTGATGAATTTGATGTTCAAATTCAAAAATCATCAAAAGATAAATCGCCAAGCAGGTTGTGTAACCATTAACAATGATGTAGCATATGCGGCAGATCGGACTTAAAATGGCGACGCCATAACACAAAAAAACGAAAAGGACAGTTTTGGCAGCAACTTGTTTCGACCGCCCTAAATGTACATTCATACTTAATATAAGTTCATATTAAAATTAAAGCAATATAAATGGGGCAGAATGCAGCATAATTTTGAAAATAAAGTAATCTGTAACATTCCCAGAGTAAAGAGAACCGGCTCAAACCTAGGTCAGCGTGACAGGTGTCAGGGCTAGTGAGCCGTTTAAATTCCCGGAACTTGTATATGAGAAGAACCTGTCACTTTTATGCGGGTATCGTGGAGGTGGCTAATTACCCCCGGGGGTCAGGTCACAGGATATGTGTCCAGTACAGGTCATAGAAGACAGAGTTCAGTACCGAGTAATATAAAAAAAATTTGATAAAAATGCGGGTATTTTTTACTTTTTAAACATTTATTTTTATTAAAAGTTTTATTAAATTTATGTTTATTTTTATTTTATAATTTTTGTAAATGTCGATGGCATCACCCAAAATCGAACACGTACTCATCTAGCGTTTATCGTTTTATAGTCTTCAACGTTAACCACTCAGCCACTGATTGTTATTTCGCGCGAGTTGCTAATTGCGCATTTAACAAGCATCTTATAATTGACAGTTGTTGAATAGTGAGTTTGTTTGTGTCAACTGGTTCTCAATTGGAACTTTGGTGACGAATTGGGTGTCAATTGGTACTCAACTGGTACTGAGGGACCGATTCATTACTGCAATTGGTACAAATTTCCCGCAGGGTTCTAATAGTTGATGTATTATGTACATATATGATAATAAAGTATTTCCCACAAAATTTTAGAGCTTTACTATACATATATGGGGTGTAATATTTTCCTAGGTTCTACCCATTCCATCTTATAAAATTTTGAAACTCCATCTGTAATTTCAAAAATTAATCAAAATTTTATAACTTGAAAATATTGTGTACGATTTACGAAGTACAGCAAAATATGCGATGTAAAATAAGCTCTAAGTCGATCTATATTTCGGAGTAAGTTAAAATCTTAATTTTCCGTGTTTTATTAACCTTTAAAGTAGTGCAGATTCGATTCCACAAAATACATTAAAACGTTTCGGCTATAAACTTCTCATTTTTCTGAATGTGCTTCTTCTTAATTATAACAATGTATTAGTACATTGAATAAACGAATTCATTGTACTAATACATTAAATCAATTAACTATTTATCTTATTAAGAAATAAATTTATGTACTGGCTTCAATATAATGCTCATAATAGCGATAATTTTTTCATTAAATATTATTGACTCTTTTCATTGGAACTGAGAATTCGTACATTATTTTAAAAAATTCTTGGAAAAAACGAATTTCATTTAATGTACAGCATTCATACTTTTTTTCAATGTAGAATCATCCTGTTCTGCTGAAATCTCATGAGCATGAACGATAACGTAATTTGCACGTATAGTTTGAGAGTTGATGTAAACTTGTAAACTAAAAATGGGGGTGGTTGGCCCACTTTACCGTTCACCTCCCATATAAGGTGAAACGAAAACAAAAAATGGACGTGGTCCGCCCACTTCTTATATAGGCAAAATACTAGAAGTTCGTTGTAGCTTCATTTCATAGTTTTCTGCTGATATCTTTTAAACAAAATCATGTACGATAACGAAATTTTATACGGATAGTGCGAGGGTCAATATAAACTTTGAAAGCAAAAATAAGTGTGGTCCGCCCACTAACCACATAAGGTGAAACTCTCAAATAATGTAAAATTTGAAAAACTTGATGGTGGGTATATAGATCCGGCAGACCGAATATAATATTCGCGCTTGTTTTTTTTTTTTTTTTTTTTTTTTTTTT
>MINK01174657.1:0-19736 GCA_001735545.1 Phormia regina
AAAAAAAAAAAAAAAAAAAAAAAAAAAAAAAAAAAAAAAAAATATTTAAAAAATATTTTATTTTTTTTCAAGTTTGTATAGGCCAAAGAAAAAGTTTAGTCCAGTAACACGCGATTAGAATCTTTGAAATACTATATTTAGTTAATGACTTTGAGTTTTATAGGCTTTATTTTGTTTTAAAGATTTTAAAAATAAAAGCCTATATATTTGAAAATACAGTAAAGACTTTAAATAAGGGACAAGTAAAGATAAGGATATGGAATTAAAGTTTATTTATTCATTGAAGGAAATTCTATTTTCTGTCAGAAATAAATCATTGTTTTTTTCCCATATTTATAAACATTTTTTCCTACAATTGAGAACACATTGTTTAATATTTTTTTTAATATTTGTTTATATTTTTTCATCATCATTTGTAATAATGTTTGTTTTTTTTGTGAATTTTTTTTATGTCTTTGTTTTTGTTTTATCTCACTATTATACTAAACAAAACTTATTAATATAAAATCTTAAAATTAATTAGAAATATTTACAAATTTATTGTTAATTAATTAAACAGTTTTTCTCTTTTTTTTAAATAATTAAAAGAACTAAAACTACAAAAACTAAAAAGGACAATAATACATAAAATGGTATTGAAGAATTTAAAAATGAAATTTATCTAATAAAATGTATGAAATTATTATGAAACAATAATCGAATGATTTAATTTTTAGAATTATTTAAGTAGTTGCGGAGAATTAAAAATTAGTCAAGAAAAAGCTCTGAGCTAAATTCCATATAAATATATACAATTTACAAAAATTCTATATATATGTAAAACAAAAAAGAAAAAGAAATTTAATACAAATAATTCGTTCTAATTAAAAATTATCATTTTATATATATGATGATAATAATATTAGAAATATATCACAAGTCACAACTTAAAACAAACAAAACTGATAGTTTGCTTTTATGCAAAACTAAATTCAAAAAAACCACTGTGCTGGGGCTGGATGGAGGTTTTTTTTTAAATAAAATTTCGTTGTATTCTTGATCTCCCTCCGGCTTCTCAAGCAGCTTGTCACAACACAATCATAGATAGAAAATAAATAAGGAACTCACAACACGCTTTTGCTAACTGTTTGTTAATTTACAATTTGGTATTTACACAAGGATTCCCAGAATCCATTTATATATATATTTGTACTCTTGATTAAGAGCTTTAATGATTTTGTTCGTATTCATGTTCATCATCACTGCCACAATCATCCATTTCCATATCGATGAGTTCATCATCATCTTCATCGCAGCTGGCGTGTTGTGAGCTGGAACCTTCTTTGCCATCTTCTTGTTGCATGCGTTTGTGTTTGGTGCGTCTGTTTTGGAACCAAACTTTGACTTGAGTTTCACTAAGATTGAGAGATTGTGCCAAAGCTTTGCGCTCGGCTCCCACTACATATTGATTGCTTTCGAAGGCATGTTCCAATTTCAAAAGTTGTGAAGGAGAGAAAGCAGTGCGTATGCGTTTAGGTTTGCGGAAAGGTTGTAGCAAGAAATCTAAAATAAAGCAAGAGAAAAGTAGAAAATTAGTTTTTGTTTCAAAGAGTTAAAAACTGAAGAATTAAAGCAGCGTAAAAGCCAAAGTTGCAAAATTAATTAAAGTGAAGTTGAATACTTACTTCCTGGAAAACGATGTGGAAATATTCTGCCATGACGACTCAATAGCCAGGGATATAGAGGATAACTATCTCTGGGCATACCGGGACCAGGCATAAATGGTCCAGCATGAGGAGGTAAGCCTGCGGCGGCAGCAGCAGCTGCTGCTGGTCCTAAAACATGTCCAGCCTGCAATGCCATTTGAAATTGAGCGGCAGCTATTAAATGAGGATTGTGTTGAGGAGGTAATTCTGGTGGTGCATTGATATAAGGAGGTAAAGCTTTAATATCAGGCATGCCAGGTTGGGCAGCATGAGGTGGAGGTGGTGGTGGCGCTTGACCAGGACCCATGGGAAAAGGTCTTACAATATTAGCAGGAGGCATACCAGGTACTAACATGGGCATAGAACCCGGTGTCAAGGGATTACTTAAGGGTTTGCCATAATGCTGAGGTGTGACGGGACTATTGCACATGTTGGCTGGTGGTGGAGAGGCATGTGATGAAGATTGTGGTGATACTGACTTGGGTGGTGTATGGGGAGGTTGATGACGTTGTGCGGGATTTTGTACATTTTCATTGGCTCTATCTGGTGAACGTTCACGTTTTAAACTGTGATGTTGTACAGCTGGATGTTGATTATTGGCAGATTCATGTTCAGGCGATAGACGTGTATGTGCAGGAGGGCTGTAGGGACCATTGGTGGAGTTTAAATGGGCCGCTTGTGCTGAATTGTGTAAACGTTGTATTATATCCGTTATATCAGGTTTTTGTGAGTTTTGTTGTTGTTGTTGCTGCTGTTGGTGATGTTGCATAAGTAAATGTTGATGCAAAGCCTGTTGTTGGGCCATCGATAAATGATGGGCAGCCATATGAGGATGTTGAGATAAAATATGAGGATTTTGTAAAGCAGGCAATGTGGTAATACCCGCTGGTGGTGTCTGAGGTGGTGAGGAGGGATTTGTGGTAGAGTTGTTGTCATCGGAATTTGTACTTGTGGAACCGTTTAAATTTTCACCGACGGTATTTGAGGAATTATTGGCATCATTGCCAACGATCGACTCAATACTAAAGCCGATCTTTTGTTTAGGCGTAGGCATCATGACTGCTGATGTGGGTACCGGCGGAATCATTTTAGTCATAAATACGCGTTTTATTAAAGCGCTGGGCGTCTCAGTTTGTATTTCACTTGATAAATCCGTTTTGGCGTGTAAATTTTTCTTATTTTATTTATTAAACACTATTTTTAAATAATTTTTAGTCCTTTTTCTTGTGTATATTTTTAAGCACTTTTCATTTAAGATTTTTGTTTTATCTTTATAATTCCATTAAAATCTTATTTTTTTAATTTCCTTTTGTATATTCTTAAGAAAGTTTCAAAAACTTTTCTTTATTTCACTTGTGTTTCTTTGTTTTCGTTTATAATTTTGTAACGATTTTCTCTTGAATTTTTTTTTTCTTCACAAAGAAATTATTAATATTTTTTCTTTTATTTTTTTATCACGGACGTACTCTTAACGTGTGTTTACTCAACGACAAACGCTGTCAGAATAATCTACAAACACTCAACGTTGGCACTAAGTATCCGCAGTGGGAATTTTACCTCGCTCTTTGCTGCTCTTCTTTAACAACAACAACAACTACTACACAAAAACTATTAACCGGTTTCATTAAAGAAATTCTCTTTTTTCTATTTAAAGCAGGGTCTTTTACTGCTCTTTTATTTCAGAAATTTTCTCTTTTATCCTTCTCTTTCTAACACGAGCCTTCAAATGATACCGTTATATATCTTTCTCTTTTTCTGCACAGTTAACCATTTGAAAATGTGGATTTTATCTTTGCATGGTGGTGGTAACCGTTAAGAGAGAATGAAATGGATGAATGATAAAATATTTTTCTCTCTTTTACTCTCTTTTAGTATTTCCGTTCGTTTGTGGATAAATGATTTAAGTAACATGTCTGCTGTTATTTTGTGTGATAGTGTGTATTAGTGATATTTTTATTTACATTGTTGTTATTGTTGTTTTTGTGATATTAAGCTGATTGTTCCAGAGGGGCGTTACTACTTTTAATAGTTACATTTTACGCTCGTTAAGAGTTTTTATTTTAATAATAATGCTGCTGCTATTATGTGGTTGTTGTTATTATTGTTACTTTTTGCATATGGCTTCCGATAAATGGTGTTGTTGGTCGTTGTTGTTTTTTTTTTTTTTTGGTTTTTTCTTTCTAAATATTATTGTTGTAACTTGGTGTTGTTGTTTTTAGAAGCATTTTGTTGTTGGTTGGACACACTTTTTAGTTAAACAACAGAAATTATTATTTTTCTTTTATTTTTTAAACGATGAATAGCAGAGACAATTGTTTAAAAGGATAGACTGATAGACGGACGGACGGACGGATGGACGTACGTAAAGATAGACAAACAAATAAATAGACAATAGTTGCCTAGATTGGTGTTGGTTATTGTTATTATTTGAGTTTAGATGGATCCTAAGTAAACATTACCCAAACACCATTCATGGGTTGTCGTCATTTAGATCAATAAGTAAATTAACGAGTTTCATTATCGTTTCTTTACTTTTCTGCTCTAGCATAATGGCAGCACAACTACATACATACATATGAACGAACATATATTTTAAAATTGCTTTCATTGGAGTTTGCTTTTTAGTAGTCCTTATTATATATTTTTTAGTCTCTATCATTTATTTGGCATCATTCCTAGTTTCAGCTGTTATTATAATAGTTCCCCACAACAACTGCTTCTTCTGCTCCTGCTGCTGTTGTTGCTACTTTGGTAATAATGATAATTTTGTGCTGTTGATGATGATGGTGCTGCTGTTTGTCTGTCTGTCTGCTGCTATTTCTAAAGTGGGTTTTAATTCCCATTTAGTTTGTGTCATTGTTTGTTTTGTGATAAAAACTAAAGGAAGAGTACATAAATTCAGAATGATATTTAATTAGTTTAAATAATTTGTTTTCTTGTTGTTGCATCATCTAGTTATCTATTATTGCTGCATCTTTCGGTGTGCGTGTGTGTACTTTTAATTAAATTGCAATTGTGATGATAAACACACTTAAAATGTATTTAAAGGATGATGTGATGATGATAAATAAAAGGAAATAAATTTAAAATGTATTGTTTTCAAAATGGTAATTAATATAAAATTAAGGGACAGGAAATAAACGTTAGTATTTAAAATCATTATATTTAAATGATTTTTATACGAAAATTACCCAAGATTTTTTAGGATATGGGAGCAATTTATTTAAAATTTAAGAAATAAAAAATATTTTAATCCCAAAATAAGTTCAATCAATATTTAACGCCTTTTAACTTTCAAGTACATAATAACAAAATAAAAATTAAATTTGAGTAATATTTTATTTCCTATACGCATTTTCATTGATTGATTTTATTATTTTTTATTATTTATTATTATTTTATTTTTTACAGTTTTTGGTAATTGATATAATAATTTCGGTGAGAGTTGCAAATTTGAACAAGTGTTTAATTGAATGTATTATTTTCATATATATTTGTTAATTGGTGACTTTTTCTGTGTTTAATCTCATTTAAAAAATTATGTGCTTTAAAAAATCTTAAAAGTAAAAAATAAAATCGATCCATATAGAAGACATTATTCGCATTAATTATAAAAAAAAAATTGCGAAGTGTTTTTTATTTTAATAAACAATTTTATTACTTTTTTATATAAAACTCAATTTTAATAAAAAATAAATGTTGTAACAGAGTTAATTTTATAATATAGAATTAAAATAGTTATTTTTTTTGCCAAACAATTACTTATTTTTATTATTTTTTTTTTTTAAATAATTAAAAGAAGACATATTTGCAAAAAATTAATAAAATCAAACTTACAAATAAAAATAGTGAAATTTGCAACTTTTTCAAAATGTCTCAACATTTTAAATTTTTGACCGTTTTTATACTTATAATAAATTTTAAAAAATATTATTTTGTATTAAAGCAAAAATTAAATACACTTTAAAACCTTTAAGCCATGATTTAAGCCGGTAGTAATTTTAAATTAATTATAAATAAAATTATTTTAATTAAGTGTTACTAACCGACATTTTTAAATAAATTTTTTTCTAGTTAATGGTTTTTAATCACATGTTTTTTATTACTTAAGTTTTAAACCAAACTAGACAAAGTGTCTTTTTTTCACACAAAATATTTTAATAAAAATAAAAAAAAATATATATTTCAAGGAAATGACAAAATCTTTCATAGCTTATTAAACTCTTAATCATTAGTATTATAATTAACTTAAATTAAAAAACAACAGACACATTAGTTTAATATTAAAACAATATTTTTACGACGTTATTTTCATTTAAATGAAGAAAAAAATTACTATATTTTATAAACAAATTAATTTAAACACTTTGGTTATTGAGTATCTCCTCTCTCTATATATATATTCACATATTCTATAATGATCGAACCATAAAATACGCGATGAAAACAAATTAAAATAATGAAAAAAGGCTATAATATTATTACAATTTAAAATGAACAAATAAACTTTCCCAACAATCATTAAGACTTGATTACCATGCCAAATTATGTTTATAAATTAAAAATGTTTTTATAGTATGTTGTCGATAATTATAATTATTGTTATGATTTAATATTATTAAATGAACAAAATATATATTAAACAACAGTATATTGGAGAAAACACTACTCTGCTTGGAAACAAAAATTAAAAAAAAATAAATAAGAAGGCTTTTTTTTGGAATTAAATATAAATTAAAGGGGTCGTTTTCTGTAGTAAGCAGTTTAATTAATATAATTTTAAATAAATATAACATTTATTTCATTGAAATTTTGAAATACAATTAAGTTACAAAAAATATTTCAAATTATTTTTTAATAAAATTATTAACTAAATTTGTATTGAAGTTTAATTTATTAATATAATCAATTTTATATTTTAAATAAATTGACAGTTCTCACAAAATATATAAAGACACTTTAAATGTTTTTCTAAAAAAAAAAGTTTTTCAACAATCTTCAGATCATTATTGTAGTCATTAATATTATCATTTTATTGATTAGAGCAAAATCAATTAAACATTAATTAATATTATAAATTTCGTAATTGAAGTCGATTTTTACTTTTCTCTGTGTTATATATAGACTTGGTTTAGTTTTATAACATGAACATATTTGTATGAAATTTAATTTTAATTTCCGTACCATATTCTAGGCTTCAAAATTTCTTTGTAGCATTCCAGTTGTACAAATTTTAGACTCTATATGTTCTTGACACCGCTTTTCTACTAGATATGCTTAAAATTCTTTTTAATATACTTAAAATTTTCTTAGCCTTAAAAATATCCTTTGGACCATATTTCTTAACGAACCTTGTTTCATATCAATGGTTGGATTCTTCTGATACTATTTATTATCATTATAAACAGTTTGAGAGTAGACATTAAATTCCAATTTGGATTTTTATAAGTAATAACCACATAATAAGTTAAAATATTTATTGAAGATCTTTTTCAATATTAAGCTAAACCCAAGCGATGAAATTGCTCCCCAAAGCGGCATAAAACTTTATTGTATTTAAGAAAAAAAAAAGAAAACAACAACAACGCCAGCAACAATGAACAATAAACAAGACCGCGCAAAAAGGCCAAAGTGCGTTGTGTGTCATTTTAATTGCCAACATTAAATGACAATTTATAATGAAAACCAAACAAACACATACACACATGTACATAGCAAGAGAGATAAAGAGTTAAAAAAAACTTGGCATAATATGTCACATATAGAAAACTCTGTATTTTGTAGTTTTTTTTTTATTAATAGTGTGAGACTCATTAATTTATTGTAACGATAACCTTAAGTTGCTCTCAACATATAATTTATGTTCAAGTATGACGATTTTAATAAATTTAAGTTTTGTTTTTCACTTTTAGTAACAATATTATAAACATAAACAAAAAATTAGTAATAATATTAAACCCCTTCCCCTTTTTAAATTTACTTTAAGTTTATAAATAGCATTAAAATCCTGTTCGAATTAAAATTACTACTAATAAACAATAGGGTAGTTTAAACAAATTTAGAAATTAGTTTAGAAATTTCATCAAAAGAAAATATATTACTGAGGATATATAAAATATGCTTAGAACAATCATTTACTTTGTAATCTTGTAGCATTTTCTTGAATTGAGTAAAAGAACATAATTGGAATGGTGGCCACAAACATATTTCACGTGTAATAGGCAAAAACTTTGTTACAGCTAAGAATGTTCTATTACTTTAACAATAATGTGGTTGCTGCAATTATTTATATTATTCCAGGGAACACAATTTAATAAAAAAATCACATTATATTGCATAGGAAAATAGTGAATACTTTCATATTACTTGTATCCAATTAATTTGACTATTTTACAGCTGGAACTACCTTATCACTATGTATGTATATTAGGGTTGCGCCGTTTTTATGGAGAAAATTTAAGATACCAATGATCCCAACTCAAACGAAAATTCACTCCATTCTAAGATACCGTTTCTTAAAATTTTCGTCCTGGGATTATCCTTTCGTGAGATAAAANNGGTCTTTAGAAGGCGCATTTAATGCTTTAACTTACATTTTGAATTACTTCCACATTTGTCTGAAATTTTGCAATTTGCCACAAAAAGTTTTTATATTTGAATTTTTTATAAAAAGATATTTGAAGAAAGAAAGCAAAAATAATACAATATAATCCTATAATATATACACCAAAATGGTTTTCTTCATTTCTTATAATACAAACTTGTTCAATATTTATTCGTATTTGTCAAAACATAGATTCATTTGTATATAATATATTCAGTATAAAAGGAATTTATAAGATATTGGTANNCATTTGTATATAATTTATTCAATATAAAAGGAATTTATAAGATATTAGTACCACAAAATTCTCACTTTTATAAGCTTTAAAATGATATATAACACTTAATAGTTTAATTACTTTAGTTATGTAAAAAAAGAAAAAATATTAACTTTTAGTTAAATATCAGCAAAATTTATGTTAAAATTATATTTGTTTACATAAATAACATGCAGAGAAACTGTTAGAAAAAAAAAAATAATAATAATAACAATAATGTAAACAAAGAGTAATAACATAATGTTGATGTATTTTGTTATTATGTTAATACATCAACATGATGTTAATACTCTTTGTTTACATTATTTGGAGAAACGATATCTTGGAATAAAGTAGATTTTCATTTGAGGTGGTTACATTAATACTTTTAATTTCGGTGCTACCCTAATGTATATATTTTCAATATAAAAGTGTGCTGGTATTTTCTGATGTTACTGAACTGTTTTTTTTTTTTAATACAAACATAATTATTGTTTCATATGTGTGTATGTGATTTAATTTCGATGTGTGTTTATTTCTTAAAGTGGCAAATGTAATTTGTTTGCAAATGATTTCAGTAAAACCATAAATTATAATAAAAAATAATGAAAACAAATTAAATGTATTTCATTTCATTTCATTCATTTTTACTCGACTACAAGTTTTTAAAAATTATTCATTTTTGCTTTTTTGTTTTTTCTTAAATCAAATTATTATTTTATTCATTTCTGGTTTAAATAAACGAAAAATAAAAATAAATAATTTTATAAATATTTTTGTAATAATATTAAAGTGTGTCTGTCTGTGTATGTGTAATAATTTTTTTGGGAGCTTGTTCATAACTCTAATTATATATATTTTAATATTTTTGGCACATGTTTAAATTGATAATGATTGAGGGTTTTTTTTTTATATATATATATTTTTGGTGGATAGGTAATTTCTTTTTGACATGCGATCTATTACAAATCTTAATTTATGATATGAGACACATTTATGTTTTGTTTCGATTTTTTAAATTTGTTTTATTAAAATTTGTATGTTTAAAGATATTCTTACGTAAATTGCATATAAATTATAGTTAAATTAAAACAAAATATATAGATTTTACTTTAAGGAATTTTTATAGGGAAATTGTTAAAGAATTTAATATTTGTTATTAATTCTATGGTTATATGGAAATTTTGCAAATAATATCTAAATATGCAAAATTTTTTTTATAGCTTAAGTGATCTATATTTAGTATTTTTCCATAAATATTTGTTCAAAAATTTGAATTAATTTTCAGAAAATATTTTAAATACAAATTTTTTATGCGTTTGACAATTTCAAAATTAGATTTATGGTTTTGGCAAAACTTTTTAATTGAAAGAACTGACAAAATTTAAAATTTTTGCAAAAGAAATTTTTTTAATAAATAGATTCAGCAAAAGGGAATTGCTTTGAATACTTAAAATATTGTTTCAGTTAACCAGCAAAAAAATGTATTTTTTTTTCAATTTTACTAATTTCTTGCTAAACTTAATAAATAACCCAGACCTACANAAAATTCGTATAAANATTATTATTAAANATTAANNNATTTGTAANATTAAANNTGTCTTACATTANTTTTCGAAACAAATGATTATATTAATTACTAAAAACTGTAGAAAAATAAAAACAGAAAAAAAATCCAATTAAAAAATTAATTAAAGCAATTAAGTGAATGATTGAATGAATTAAAATTTTAATGAGAAATAAAATCTTACTAATCTTTTTTTTTCAATTTTATTTAAACATTTTTATTAAATCTTAAGGCAAAATTAAACAACTGCGTTGATTGAAAAATATGTGGTAATAATTTTGTCTATGTACTGCATTCATACCAATGCATTAAGTGAGATTTTATTTATTAATTTGTGAATTTTTTTTTTTCAAATAATAGGCTTAATATTTCAATAAATGTTTTTCGTATTGTGGTAAGAATGACTTGAAGATAACTTTAATTAGAATTTCTTTAATAAATAAATGTTTCTTATTAAAATTAAATTTAATTTCTTTTGAAAAAAAAAATATTTTCTTAAAATTTTACTTAACAACAAGTGAAAGCAATTTAATGACAATTTTCTTAATAAAGAGATAATAATCAGAAATCATTTGCAATTATTTAGCAAAAAATAAAAAATCACATACCAATAAAAATCTATTTATCTCTTATCCCCCCTGCTGTAAAGATCACACTTGTAACTGTCAGTTATTTTCTTTATATGTTTCACTTGAATACAAATTACCAAAAATAACTTGACCAATACTTTTTGCACACACACAAAAAAATGAAATAAAGGACCTTCTAACCATCTATATGCACCTTTTAAATTATTTTAAATCGTAAAACCCCTAAAACAATATAAATTTAAAAACCATAGTAAATGTTTTAAATTACAAAATATAACAAAAACAAAGAATAGGGTAAAAATGCAAAATAGAAATTGAAAACAAATGAGCAATTTCATTATAAAAAAAAAATTATTTGAACAAAAATCTCCAAAAATTTTAGAAACAATTGTAGCAAAACAATAGAAAGTATTTGCAGTTAAAAGTGAAAAAGAAAAACAATGAAAAGGTACTTCATGACACAATTGCATCTTTAACCAACAGAAAGAAAAAGGTGTCAAAAGCAACACAACACCCGTGGTGTAAATGTTTTGTTTGAATTTTTTGTTTCACTATTAAATATTCTTGCCAATACTTTCTTCATTCTCCTCCTGGCCTTACTTCTGCTTAATTTTAGTTGTATTTTTATTGTAAAATGTTCTCATAAAAACCCCATGTATCTGCAAAATAAATTTGTAAAATTGTTTAAAGTACTTCAAAACGTTTGTATAGTTTATCTTTATAGGTTTTTGTTGTTGTTGTTATTATTGTTGTTGTTGTTTCTTATTTTGCTAAATAATGTTTTAAAATTCAGTAGAGCACAACAGAAAAATGATGCATCTACAATGTATTAGCCCAGCATGATGCAATTTTTGTTGGTTTCTTTTCGTTTTGTTGAACAAAAAATACAAAACTATTTCACAATTTGTAAAAATTCTGCTAAAAAAAACAATGTTTTCATTAGTTTGTATATATTTAATGAACGGTTCAGTTGAAATCTGTAAAAATATATAAATAGTTTAAGATTTGTAAAAAATAAAAAAGAAATACAACTTCTAAAGAAACGGAAAAGAAGTAGTTTAAATAATTTTTAATATAACTTTGTTCATTTCATTTAATAGAAATTCTTTTAATTAAAAAATAAATTAATAAGGAAAGTATTTATTTAAAATATTAAAGTAAGTGTATGGACCATTACTTTATTTTCTAAACGTATGGGTATTTGTTGGACTATAAAATATTCAAATCCATAATAAATTAAAAGGAAAGAGACATTTTCTATTCGGTGCATTTTTTAACCAGTAACCATGCCCTAACTTCTGCGTCAGAAGTGCGTGCTATAGGCAGCTATAGGGCTCATGATTATGCCAGTATCATAGAATGTAACAATTTACGTTCTGCAATTTTGAGTTATTGTAAACATCTAAAAATATGAATCCAAACTGAGATAAATGTTTGGAATGGATATTATTTTATATCTGAATATCTTATAGAATCCGTAATAAATAAAGCAATTTAAAGGCCAGAATTATGGCCATTAAAAGGAACAGAAAACTAAAAAGGAAACATGGAACATATAACACTGCATTTTATATTATAATACTCCACGATGGGAAATTATTGTCATTTTCTGATCATATGTCCAGCAAAAACTTGGTAATGGCGTGTAGTTACTTTTCAGTGAGAACAACATGCTGTCTGCATTACATGAAAGTAGATTAGTAAGTACTTATGTATTTTAACCTGATAGGTAGGTAATCAATTAATTGAGATCAGATTTTTGGAAATATTATTTTTTTATCAATCTTTTCATTTAAATTATAAAAATTATATTCTTTTAGAGTCAGTTTTTCTATGTCGAATGAAAATTTATTTTCCACATTCAGTTTAAAATTTAGTTTTTAATAAATAAATAAATTTAAAAAAATATATCAGCCGTTTATTTTCCCATATTTCAGTACTTATTTTTAACCGATGATATAACTTGTTATTCTGCAATACTTTGAAATGAATGAGTTATTGAATAGCTTCAAAGTAATTAGTTCCTATAAAAACATCTAAGTAATGACTTTTTGAAATGCTTACCAGTAATAACTTGCCAGTAAGTAGTTACCTTTAGTGATATTACCGTGTTAACATAATGAGTTAATCATATAATGTGTATGTAGAGAAGAGGCATTATATTAGCTTCATAACTCATTACATGGTAAGCAACGTTTTTGTTGGGTGCTGAGAGCTGTTAAAACATAAGAATAAATAAACACAATTTCGCACCAATAATTTTAAGAATATTTCCTTTATTATTGTTTAATATTATCTAAATCCATTTTCAGATTAACCGATAATATCTTATTAATATTGAACTTTATTGCTATTGTATTAAAAAATATGAAAGTATATTAAACATTTATAAAATTAATTAATATCTCAGCAAAAAAGGAACTGAAAAAGAGCTGAAAAAGTAATGAATTCAATGACATTGTGTTGTCATTGGAAGAAAGTACTTAGTGGTGCAAAAGAGCTGAAGAAGTTTCTTTCTTCTTAACCCATTGTTGCCATTCTTTTATACTTCTTGTTCATTGCTTTCGAAGTAGTTTACTTAAAAGTTTAAGTTTATAAAAATTTTGAAGATCATTTAATTACTACTACTCTGCCATATCTTTGACTTTTATTCTCTATTTAGTCTTTTTACGTTTCACAGTAATTTTCTATACTAATCTGACACCTTATGTTATTCCTATTTTTTTTTTTCACATCACGTCTTTCTTCATTTATTTTCTTTATGTCTCCTTAAAGACTTACAGATTTTAAAAGAACCCTGTTTATTATTAATACACATCCTTATACAAAAACTGTATTGACTTTTTGCTGTAAATACCTTGATTTTTCTATTATTTTAAAATAAAAACAATTGGAAACGTGGCAATTCTTCTATTGTTTTACTTTTATCACAAAAAAACTACAATTTCAAAACAAAAAAACCGTTTTAATGATGATGATGAGTTTGCGATTAAATGTTTTATAATGAAAATGGTCAGTTATGTACAAATAGGTAAAAAAAAGTAACTAAAATTTCAAGAAGTTTTTGTATTATTTTTATTTCGTTTTTTATTTTATATTTTTAGTTTTTTTCTAAAATCAAATCAAGATGTTACAATGACTGATTGTCTTTCAATTGTTTTGAGCCTTTTTTTTTTAAGGGTGGTTACCAAATAATTGCAATTGCACATTTAATTTCAAATGTATTTGTTAACATAACAATTGAATTTGTTAATGTTTTATTTCATATGTTTGTATAATGAAAACAACAAAAGAAATGAGAACAAATTTAAATGGAATTTAATGAAAATGTAATGTAATCTTTTGTACATATGATGGATACAACTGGAGAGGGTAATTTATTTTGAAAAAATATCAAAAATATGTTATTCCTATTGATAGGTACAGAACGAAAGGTAAATGAGTAAATGCAACACGTTTTAAACAAGTTCTTCTAACAATTGTTTTAAATAATTAAAAATTTCATAGGAGTTTCAAAATTGACATTTTATTAATTACTTAAGATATAGAATTTTATCGTAAAGAAAATTTCTTAATTAAGCTGTATTTAAAAAGAAAGAGTGTAAAGAAAATTTATTTGGAATTAAAAAGTAATTGGAGATTGGTTTTATATTAACAAGGTAGTTATAAAGATTTTTTTTGGAAATTAAATAATTACATGTTATTTGTTTAACATATTTAAAATTAAAATAAAAATTTAATTTGTCTTCATTTGCAGATAATTTAATGTGTCCTTCGATTAGGAACAATTTAAGTCAGTAATAAATGGAAAAACCTAAAATAAGCTCCAAAAATTATTTTATAAGCATAAAAATACCCTTAAATATTCGTTTTTCTTAATTAAATTTGAATTATAAAACTGATAAATTAAAAAAAAAAAATAAATAAATAAATAATAATAATAATAATTCCAATTTCAATTAATAAAATAATTGAAATCCGTTTCTCATAACTGAAATTAAAATAATATGTTTTTTCCTTTTCAAAATTAAAATTTAATTTATTAAAATCACAGAAAATATTTTCCATTAATTCATTTATAAAAATAAAAACAATTCCAATTATTTTTGTAATTGTATCATTACAGAAGAAATTATTACCATATATTTTTAATTTTGCATTAAAATTTAATAAATATGATACAAATAAAACTGAAATAAAAATCAAATTTAAGTAAAATTTTATTTCTCATTTAATCTTTTAATTCATTGAATCATCCAAGTAATAATTGATTTAATTAATTTTTTAATTGGATTTTTTTTCTGTTTTTAATTTTCTACAGTTTTTAGTTATCATTTTGGTAAGAGTTGCAAATTAAAATTATCCTCAAGTCTTTTTTTTTATTAATTTTTAGTACGATCAAGAGTTACGGACATATTAGGCCCTTTTTCTGAAAAAAATTTAAATATTATACAAAATTACAAAAAATTATTTAAAAATCATAAAAATACGAAAGTGTCAAAAATTAAAAATGTTATTCTTTAAATGAGAACCATTTCATTAAAATCAATGCATAAAGTTTTTAATTTATTATCAAAATTTATTTATAAAGTTAAAAAAAACTAAATTAACTTTTTAAATTTTTCTATGTAACTTTTAAATTAGTATTTTGACGAATTTGTGAATAAAATCAAAATTCATGCATTCATTTTAATGAAATATATTTTGTTTTATTTGCAACAAATCCTTCTTTATGAGCAATGAATAAAAATTTGAATTTTTGACATTTTGGAGTTTTTATAATTTTGTGAAAATATAAATAAAATCCACTTTTTGTATAAAATTTAAAATTTTTCAGAAAAGTGACTTAATATCTTTAAAATAATAATAGCCGTAATTAAATAGTAATATAAGAAACACTCGAAGATAATTTTAATTAGATTTTTCTGATATTTTTTTGAATAAAATCAGATAAGTAGTTTTCGAGTTATGCTTCAATGTATAGTGCAACCTCCTTAATTGTACAAATTGCGATTTATTGCCAGAATTAGAGTAAATTCGAAAAAAGTTAACTAAAGACTTAGTACTTATGTATACCTTGTATCCAAATAGACTGAGAAATCCCGTGCCGCATTAATTTAATAATAATAATTCTGATTTATTATTTAATTTTTTCTTTTTTTAATATTTTATATAAATTAAATTATAAATTATTACTGATCTGTTGAGTGCAATATATATGCAAAATTGTGCAGTTAAGTGTAATACATAAAAAAAATAATACTCTTAATCATAAAATATGCAAAATTATGTAACTAAAATTGCTAAAAATATCTATAAATTAAAAATTTTCTATGAAAGTATAACAAAGTATGCTAAAGCAAAAATATGCTTTAAGTTTTCTAAAATACCTAATAATTTGATTAATTTCAAGCCCAGAGAAAACATATTATTTAGCAAATTTTTTACTGCTTTTGTAATAAATATAGTTCATCAAAAGAGTATTATGTGAAGATATATAACTAAATTTAAATAATGACAATTTGATATGATTTTATTTACATTTTTATCAGCTCTTTATTTTATATTTCATATCAATCCAAATTAAATGGAAATTTCTTTCGTTATTTAAAATGTAAGACACGTAAAACATTTTCAGCACAAAATGCAAGTAAATTTAGATATTTATACTACTTTTTAACAAGATAATAAATTGTTCTCCTAAGAAAAGAAATGTAACTTGTAAGTAAATCCTTGATATTAGTTTAACAATGAAATCATGAAATTATTTTCTAAAACCATAAAAAATCCTAAAAAAAAAAGATCTATAAGATTTTGTAAAAAAAAAATACTCAACTTGACTTGTTCTAAATGTAAAACATGAATTATAGACAACAATACTAATAAAACAAAACCCCTTAGAGATATAAAAAAAAGTAAATAAATAAATATTAAAAAAAAAAAATAGCTAAAGCAATAGAAGAGTTAATGGTAACACGTAATACACGTGCAAGATAAACATACTACTTGTTTTACGATTTAGTTATAGTTTCAAAAAAAATGAAACGAAACGAAATCCTCTTCTTTAACTATTAAAATCAGCAACAACATAAAAATCCTTTCTTTACAGTTTTTTATGAGTTTACGGTTTTTTTTTATAACTTTCAAAAAAATGGTATGAAATACAAGATAATGTAGAAAAAAAAACACATAAAATAAACTAAAAAGCCATAAAATTTAGCCATTTTCTATGACATTTTAACCATTTTCAAAATTTAGTTTTGCTTCCTTGCCAAAAAAAGAAATCAGAAAAGAACCCAAAACCATAGAATAGAAATAGTGTTGTTTAAAATGTATGAGACTTGTCTTTATCTTGATAATACTCGTAATATTCGTTGTACAAAGATACAGATTTCAAAAAGATAAATCAAACAGAGGAGACAACAACATTATTAAAATCTAGTAACTACAACTTGCAACATGCTACATATATACATACATTTAGTGCACAAAATTATTGTAAGAAGTTTTTAGTTACTTGGTGGCTGGTGTCTGTTCTCTGGGGATGTAATACTCGTTCCACATATTTATTTATTTATTTATTATAACAACTACATACACACATACATCTAACATCTATTTTAAAAGGAATTGTAGTTTTTTTATTATTATTATTATTTATATTTGATTTTTATTTTATATAAATGTATTTTAGATTTTTCCTTAACATGCTGGACACTGGGAGAGAGAGAGTGTGAGAGAGTGAGAAAAAGAAAAATTGCTACTATATAACTTGGTAATAAGATTTTACACAAGATTACTCATTTCGATTTTAAATGGTTGACCTGAATCTGTTTTTATTACTTTTATTATTTGTTTTAAGTAGAAAGGTAAAATGTCTTTAATCATAAAATTTGATAATAAATCATAAACATTTAGTGGGACTTTATTATAGGGGGGAGGTTTGTTAACAACTTTATAGATCAAAATACTTACTAACTAGCTATAAAATAAAATCTTTACATTATTATCTTATTTAGAGATATTTTTCTGAAAATTAAGAGATTTTATTATTTGTATAAATGTTTATAGATAGTCTAGACTGAAGAAAATACTGTTTTACTTTTTATAATAAAAAAATATTAAGAATAAAATTGAGGCAGAGGAAAATAGTTTCATTATTAAATTGTNNGCCACACTTTTAACCGTAAAGAATATTTGTAAATTTAGTTTGTCCTAAAATCTTAATTGTTTTATATTTAATTTAAATCCTTTCTCCGAAAAAATGTTTTCGCAGTTTTAGAAAAAATAATCAAGTAGCCCTCTGGCTATATTTAACTTGAAAATGTTTAATTTTAATCGTTTAAAAATATTCAATAAATCAATATAATTGCGAAGGTTATCATTTCATTTTTGAATCCAATGGTAGAGGCAGGTGAGCCCCTAAGGCTAAGTGCCCCCTTCTATCCTACATAAGAATGACATCAAAATGAAAAGTATGGATGTTTCCAGCAGAAATGAAAAATTTTCAAAAATTGTGTTCTTCCATTATACTTTTACGATCTAAATCTATTTGGTTTTCGAATTTGCTTTTAATTACTTCTGCCAAATATTATCGACGTACTTGTTTTTTTATCCGAGATATCGGTGGCAGGTATGAGTTGGATTTACTGCGGAGCAAAACTTTTTTTGTTTATAAACCGATATTAGCCATTTTTAATACCAAACAAATCGTACATAGGACAAATATTTCATGCAAATTCAGTTGCCATTGGTTGTTAATTTCGAGCCCTATCCTGATTTCAACAGACAAATGAAAAAACAGATTAATATTTCGCTATGTTACAAACGGCATGATAAAGACAATATGTTGGGGATATATTGAGGATGATGGGTATTATCGTAAAATATTTCTATGCAAAAATAAATTCAAATTTAAATAAAATTGTGTGAAAAAAAACTTTTGGACATTTGTATATTTTTGGTAATACCTCTTAAAATACCTTTTTCTACAATGACAAAAGACCAAATATCCCTTAAAAGGGTGACTATTTCTGATTTTGATCCATTTTTTAAAAGTAAGTTAATTTTTTTTAAATAAATTAAATTTAAATCTAATTTACAAACTATACTTTAATATTTTAATTTCAATAATTTAAACTTAATCGCTGAAGTCTTAAAATAGTTATACCATATACCAAATCAGCTATAAAATATTATATATTAATTACAATTACAATAATAAATATGTTCTGTTATATGTTATTAATTAAAATTCACCCATATGCTTTACATAATAACGATAATTTCTTTTGCCAATCAACTCCACCCCAAAAGTAAATCTGTTCAAATTAGTCTTCTGCACAAAAAGGAAGACTCGTTATTAATTGTAGACTTCTTGTTATAATGAACAAAAAAATATCTGCCCATTTGTAATGCTGCTTAAATTAAAAAACATTTAAAACTTTGACATTGTATAATAATTATACTTGTTATTGTAATTGTTGTTCCCATTGTTAATGTCATTTATTATTACAATGACAATATGAAATTTTTATTAAGGATTAACATGCATCAGTAACGTTAGTCAACTGAAGAGGGTAGCAATAACAAGCCTTTTTAAAAAGGGTTGTTTACTTTAATCAAAATTAAAGTAAAAGGATCTTGCATTCATTCATTTAACTTTTAATATTGATTGTAAGTCAAATGGGAAATCAGGAAATTCGTTTTATATATAAATGCAGTTTGACAATGATTCATACCGAATCTACTTTTTCACAACCACAAATCCATCATCAACCACTGTGGATATGAAAAAATAATAATGTATTTAAAATTAAATGAAATGAAAATATTAAGTGGCATAATCCTCATATTTCTGTATCTTGTATAAAGAGAAAAAAGCAATTACTTTTATAGAGAAAAGAATCGAATTTTATAAACACCCTATTTGGTCATATATCTACAGAGCTAAACCAATATTTATTCTCTTAAAGTTTTTCAGTCCATTTATAATTTTTTTTTAATATTCATCAGACATTTTACTAAGTTCTTA